>LZPO01087391.1:93061-111008 GCA_001675575.1 Neotoma lepida | reverse complement strand
AAGAGACAGAGAGAAGAGACAGAGACAGGGACAGAGACAGACAGAGAGTGAGAACAGATTCTGCAGAGTATTCTGTTGGAAGAAGCTAGCAAATACCTTTGAGTTTTCAACTTGAAAGAGCTGGAGGGCACACTGGTTATTTACTACACTTTTTGAAAAGTTGTTAGATCAAGCATGTCCTCATCATAAATGGCAAAAGAAAGTGAGTCATGGCTGAATACATTTCAGGAGCTTCTGATTCAGAAATGACTACTGTTGATTCAGCCCTTCCGGCTCCCCAGGGAAGTCTCTAGTTACTTAGTCATTTATTCATACAGGCATTTTTTTTTTTGAGCATTTAAATGTCAAACCCTGTGCTAAGAGCTGGGTGAATGGAGATAACTATAAGGTACATACACAGACATTCAGTGATAATTATTGATGAACAAACTGAATCAATTTGTTATTTTTTACCGTTATAAATAAACATTAATGACAAAGGTATGGTCTCCTTACATGTAATTACAAAATATCAGAGAAGATTATAGATGTCTCCTTTTTGGGCAAGGCCCTTAAAGGTAGAAGGAGGAAGAACCCAGGGTCATATCCTGCAAGGTAAATACATTTTTGCCAATCAGTAAGAGCTACTGACCTTGACATGCCCTCTGGGATTCCATTTGCTGGTTCACTATAATGAAAAGTGCAAGTATCTTGTGCATCTGTGGTCAGTGTGTCGGCTAACCCTGGAGACTTAGAGAGTGTTCAGTGTTTAACTATAATCATTATCATTTAAGCAATGTGCTAAGAAATCTGTGCTGTATGTTGTCTGTGCCAGGGAGCTAACATTGGTTTTGATTGGCAGTGACCCTCTTTGCATTCATATTCTGATTGGGTGGTCTAATCACCTATTTCTGATGCCACTGCAAAATATTTGAAGCTGGGTATTTTATTAAGAAAAATATATTTTGTCTTGTTTGTTTATAATTTGGAAGGTTGAAAGTCCTAGATTGGGCCACCCCATCTGCTGTGCCCCTGTGATGCTTCATGGTGGATGGTATCATTATGATGGTAAGAGTGTATGCAGAAGAAAACACAGTGAGACAGGAAGTGAGAGAGATTCNGAGACCTGGTTCATTCTTTTTATGACTCACTACTGCAAAACTAAACCAGCCNAGTCACAAAAGACACAATTAATCTCCTCCAAGGTTGGAGCCCCCAACTATCTACTTACTTTGCACTAGGCCCNAGCTCTTAAATTGTCAACCACCTCAATACTGCTACTTGGGGCTGTGCTTCCAGCTCATGAAACTTTGGGGCACACATTCAAACCAGGTATCAACCATAGCAAATGAGAGAGGTAGAACTGACTTCTGACTAGATCAAATTATTTAAATTACCTCTGTGTTAGTTTGCACATCTGTAAAATGGAACTTAACCTTCTTGTATCAATATAAAAGTTAGATGATATCTTGAAAATTAATAACATTGTGCCTAACCTAATAGGAACCTATCAATGTATCTTAATTGTTATTTTTAGCTCTTTTTATAGGAATGGGGTTGAAAGCAGAAACAAACTGGCAGAGGAGGCTATTGTTCTAATAGAAAAGTAAGGACTGTATCAATGAAATTGGCTAAAGAGCACTAAATTCAGTATTTAAGAATGAAACTAGAAGCCAGGTACTTTGGTGTATGCAGGTAGTCCTCATTGCGAAGAAGGCTGATGCAGGAGGATCCTTTGAACCCAGGGGCTAGAGAGCAGCTTGGCAGCACAGCAGGCAAAACCTTGTCTCCAAAACAAACAAAAGTTCATTCATGTTATACCTTAGTGTGGAAGAGAATCTTGTTGGGACTTTGTCCTTCACAGTATGCGGTTTTCCATAGAGTTTTAGGTTTTAGTTAAATAGATTGTTTTGATGCAGCATGTCATATAAAGACGTATGCTTCCAGGTCCTTGGGACCCACATTCTGGGTGAACCATTACAGTTGAGTGGCACAGCTATAAGAAGAGGTTGCTGGCATCCAGATTCCAGTGTTGCTCAGTGCTGTGCTGGGCCCACACCCAGTTCCTCAGTTCCTCCCTTTAGCCTTTCTCCGTGGTGTGGTGGACTGTGCTCTGCTTGCCTGCTGGAAGTCCTGCCTCGGCATGTTCCTCTCNCTGTTGGTGTGTGTCGGGCTTACTAGTTTGCTTCTATTGTTAGAAGGTAGAAATTTTGCATACATGTATATGTTACACTTACATCATCTTCTAACTCCTTTTCTCTCCCACTGATCCTTTGTCTTTCCTAGTAGCTGCTTTTTTGCTTTCCAGTTTCCATATATGAAAGAGAGAGAATTTAATGATACTCATCCTTTTGAGTCTGGCTTGTTTCCTGTAGTGTAGTGACCTCTGATTCCATCTATTTTCCTGCAAATAATTTTCTTTCTTTCTTTTTTAACTTTAGTATTCGTGGTTGAACAACATTCCTTTCATGTACACACACACACACACACACACACACACACACACACACACAATATTAATCTGTTAATCTATTGGCAGGCACTAGGCTGATTCTACAGCTTGGCTATTTTGAATAGTGTGTGATAAGGTGGGTATGCTGATGTCACTATTGCATGTGAACTTCCTTTCCTTCTGGTACATACCCAGGGATGGTATAGAGAAATGATATGATAGTTCTATTTTTAGTTTTGTTAAAGGAACCTTCATAGTGATTTCCATATGGGTTGGACAAATATCCATTCCTACCAATGTGTAAGGACTCATCTCTCACAGACCACTATCCTCACCAGCATTTTTTGCTTGTTTCTCTGATGATAGCCATTCTGATTGGGGTGAGATGACTCTCACTGGAGTTTTGACTTCCATTTCCCTGGTAGGTAAAGAGCAATTTTTTCCATGAATTTACTGGCCATTTGTATTTGTTCCTTTGAGAAGTATCTGTTCATAGCACAGGGGAAACAAAGCAACCATACCAGAGTTGCCCCCTATTCTACCCTTGCAGATTGATTTGGCTTCTCACCCCAGAGGGCAGAACCACCAACCATTGTATCCTTCATAGGCTGTGTTCCCTACCCTTTGAAGTTCTCAGCCAGCTTATGACAGATATTAGCTCTCTCAAGCACTGTTCCTTGAGGTTGTCTCTCATAGTCAGTATGGCAAGGTCTCCCCGAGAACCCTGGAATTATAGTTACTTTGTATTTTCTGATCCTCAGAGTCCTTTTGTTCCAGTAGGTTCCTTGAAAAATGATGTCTTATTCAGGGNTTCTATCACTGTGAAGAGATACCATGACCAAGGCAACTCTAGTAAAGGAAAACATTTAATTGAGTCTGGCTTACAGGTTCAGAGGTTTAGTCTGTTATAGTCATGGCAGGAAGCATGGCATCCTGCAGGCAGACATGGTGCTGGAGAAGGAGCTGAGAGTTCTACATCTGGATCTGCAGGCAGCAGGAAGAGTGAGAGAGACACTGGGTCTGACTTGAGCTTCTGAAACCCAAAGCCCACTCCCCAGTGACATGCTTCCTCCCATAAGGCCACACNTAGTCCAAGAAGGCCACATACCAAATAATGACATTCCTATGGGCTTTTTGAAGGCATTTTCATTCAAAGCACTACATTCCACTTCCTGGCCCCCATAGGCTTGTAGCCATGTCATAATATAAAATGCGTTTAGTTCAAATTCAAAAGTCCCCATAGTCTACCAATCTCAACACTGTTTAAAAGTCCAAAGTTCAGTCTCTTCTGAGATTCATGGCAATCTCTCAACTGTAATCCCCTGTAAAATCAAAACGAAAAGGCAGATTACATACTTCTAACATACAATGGCACAGAATATATATTACCATTCCAAAAGTGAGGAAATACTGGACTAAAGCCAGATGGAAAACCAGCTGGGCAACTCCATGTCTGATGTCAAAAGTCTCTTCAAATTTCCAACTCCTTTCAGCTTTGATGATTGTAACATAGTCTCTCTCTCTCTCTCAGCCTGGTTCTACTCCCTGTTAGCAACTTTCCTCAGAAGGTATTCCATGGCTCTAGCATCTCTAATATCTTGGGTTCTCCAGGGCATTCCAGGCTTTACCTTCACAGCTTCACACAATGGCTTTTATGGGCCTCCATGCAGAGACACCCCTGCTGTGCACCTGACCTCAATGGCTTTTCTAGCTGGTGCCTGGTTAAAGCTAAAAGCTACTGACATTGCAGTGACTTCCTCTCTGGATGGCTCCTTATGTGTGTTATGCAGCAACTGCTTTCAGACCCAGTTCCCATATTTGATTTAAAGCATACAGAAACTCAGATGTTGACTGTAAGATTATCGGTTGGCTATTACCCCTGGGTCTGCTGAGGCACAGTTGTAGCTATAGTTGTGACTTACTTCACATGTTTCTCTGCATTGTCTGTCAGCTTCAGAGCTTTTGAGGTTTCCTGTCACTGTTTCTTGTTTTTCAGAGTTCTTTTCTTCCTTCACCTCAGGATACATCTTTATTTCCTGGGAACTAATTTCTCTAACAAGGCCGTTTCCCATATTCAGAGCCCAGGAAGGTAACTAACAGATGTTCGTGTGGCCTAAAGTCTGTTCTCATTGTTCACAGTTTCCCTTTCATTCTGAGCTTTTCAGCTAAAGGCAAATGTTTTGATAGTGGCTTATAATCGATCTGCCTGTCACACTTTAGCTATGACCTCTGCTTATCCTATAGCTGAATGCATTAAGCAGTGACAGTTAATATCAACAAATGAGTTAAGAAACAAAATCTCCTAAGTCTTCTGAAAGCCTAAGCAGCTGAGCAGGGTTTTTCCAGTGAGCTGTTATTTTCAATAGATTTTGCTTCGATGGACTTATTTAAAGTGCTTCCTTCTATAAAGCATGCTGGGGTCTGACGGTAAATGACAGACTTCTCAGTGAAATGGAAACCTTCCCTCTGTACTCTCCTCCTCTTTCAGCACTGCACAGGTAGTTTTTCCTGATGCCTGGTAAGCCTTTTGTGGGCAGGAAGTAGTTGAGGGTATGTCACAAACGTGAATCATCTTATGGAAAGATAGGCTTCTTCAGTTTGTCTTCAACAAGCAGTTATTAAGTTAAGGACCCACTCTTTACCCCCAAACACTTGCTAATCTTCCTTCCAACCCTATGAGCAGAGCTCAGTTTTGGATCTTACAGAAGCTTAAAAGGTATTTGAAGAACTAAGTCATCATATTTTGGATTTTGCTTTCCTTTTATTTTTGTACTGTGTATTTTTTCTTTTGTGTCTTTTTCTTTACCATAGACTTTCTGTTTTTTTTGTTTTAAAAAAGGAAATATTTTTAATGCCAAGAAAATAATATAGCAGGAGTTTCAGGGATNTGACTAAAATTTATTTCGGTGATATAAGAATGTAAAGTTTGATAACAGTCAGTAACTTGGAAAGATGATAGACCAGGAGCTAAGTTGCAGATTTATGTAATTATAGGCTATTTGAATGTTATATTAATTTCTTGTCTGTCTTACGAAGAGAATTTAAGGAAGGAAGGACTTACTCTGGCATATAGTTTGAAGGAACAGTCCATCNAGGGAAAGTCTTGGAGGCAGAAGCTTGAGTCAGTTGGTCACATTTCATCTATAGTCAGGAAGGAGACACTAATAAGTCCGTGTGTTCAGCTTGCTTTCTCCTTTTGGTTTAGTTCAGAACACCAACCCATGGAACGGCATCACTTACATTTAAGATGGCTCTTCCCGCCTCAGTTATCTTCACCAAGAAAGTCCTCACAAACGTCCTCATTCCCACCTCAGTTCATCTAATCAAGATAGTCTTCACAAACATGCCTAGAGATTTGTTCCTATGGTGACTCCAATCCTATCAAGTTTATAATTGAGATTAACCCTGACATGCTTCATTTTGTGCTTCTGTAACTCAATGTTTTCATCTGTCAAAGCTCAGGTCAGGTGATGAGATTCCCTGTAATGGCTACTATTAAGAAAGCCTCTCTTAGAAGCTCAAATGTTCTTAGATATTGGGTGTATATCATTGGATCCTTATGGTCATCAAGTGAAGGAAAGAGAATTTTTAACCACAGTTTGGAACAAAAAAAAGGCTATCTTCATTCATTCAGTCGCAGCAGAATTACAGTCTGTATCTTGTGCCTTTTTGCAATATGCTTCTTGCAATTCTAGAGACAGGAAACCTATAAGTAAGCCACCAAAGATTGGTTGTTTAGTGAGGACCTGCTTCCTGGTTCACAGATGGTCATTTTCTACTGTGGTTTGACATTGTAAACGGGGAGAGAGAACTTTTTGGAGTCCCTTTCAAAATGACAAGACTTTATGCCTAAGTCCTACTTAACCACCTAGGACCCCAACATCAATTACCATCACACTGGGGGTTGAATTTCAATTTGGAATGGGGGAGATAGAATTCAGTTCAGTCTATAGCAGTAGCCAACATGTGGGAGACCTATCCCAAAATTGTATATTGAGTAGAGGGTGAATCCAGGAGTCAAACCTGGCTGCTGATCCTGTGTTCCTCATCTCCAAGATTGTTGGCTCTCAATATGTACTTTAAACATGTACTTGAAATTCTCAAGTGTTCACATGTTCATCTGTTCCTCCCAGATTCTCTCAAAGAGATACAGGAACACCTTCTCTCCTTCAGTATTATTTATAAAAACCATGAGGTGGAGTCATCCCAGATGTCCTTCAATAGGTGAATGAATGGATAAGGAAAATACTGGTATATACATACAGTAAAATGTTATGTAATCTATAGATGTTAGAGAATTCTCGGATATCATGGTATGCACATTGGATTGGAAGAGTATGCAAAACATTGGTCCTCAAGGTGAGACATGCAAAAGAACCAAACCTGAAACACAACTCCAATGTGGCTTTAACTCTGGGCCTGGAGCTGAGAATGTGTCTCTTACTCAGTCTCTGTGTTCGCTATCCGTCATTATGTTCATCCCACGTTCTAGATATAAGGAAAACGGTCCACAAAGGATGGTCTTCATTTGTAAAAACAGTCCAAACATTGGGGTGCTTTTACTGGGGCATGTCATCATTCTTCACAGTGCTTGCATAGGTCAAGGAAAATCACGTGACTCAGGCTGGCGTGTGTGAGTTCCCTCAGGCAGGACATCCGATGAATGTCAAATCTTCATTTTTGTTACTTACAGGGTTGACAGAGACATTATTAGGATGCAGCTTGTTTGAATCTCTTGCTGTTTCTAAACGTGAACAACTTGGTCACCACAAATTTTTTCAAGCTCTTCTTAGTTTTGTTACAACAACAACAACAACAACAAACCTGGATCTCTGAGAGGGTGATGTTGAAGATTTTAAAATTTCCTGGCTCAGATGTCTTCCTCTTTTTTAAAAAAAAATGCCTAATCTTTGTGTTACTTTTCATTATCCACAGATGGCTTAAAGACAGGCATTTAGCTAGAGTAAGATGCAGTGAAAGATGTGTCTGGTAATGTCTCTGAGTGCAGCAATGGAAGAAAGGTATTGATGGGCTGTAGGGTGTGGAAGCCCTTTAGCTACTACATTCTGGCTGGTATCAAGTGGATCATTTTGTTTCCAGAGAATAAATGCTGTTTCCAAAAATTAGCTCTCATATGGCTCATTCAGGTAACCTGTGTTGAATATGGAAATTAGATTCTTGTTCATACAATTTTATTACATTATGGTTTATGAATTACAGTGGCTATGCGCCAGACTCTCTTTCAAGCTAAGCGGCCTCTTTGCTGTGCTATTCCAGCTGAGTCTTTATTTGAAGTGTCTCTTCATCTTGGCTCATTTAGCCACACACAGAAGTTGCCCTATGGGAGATAACATCTTATGTTTATTTACTTTGCAGAATTATCACTTCTAGGCTCACTGCAAGTGTAAAACATATCAGGAAAGAAAAAAAAATTGGATTTCAGAATGACAAGATGCCTGCATTGCTGACATGTACCTCTCTTTCCTTGTTGCAAAGAAAGCAAATCCTTGGATTATGAGTTAGAAGGCCTGGCCGTGATTTTGTTTGCTGGTCTGTGCCAGCGAACTAGATAACCTGTGCAAGTCCCTTCCAGTCGCAGGACCCTCTTGTGCTCATGGGGTTTTGCAGAGGTCATATGATTGTCATCAAAAGTCATTAGAGGGCTTTGTTTGCAAAATTAGAAAATCTTTCTTCATATGCAAGAATTGTTAACACTACCTCNAATAAAGCATTTTTACCAATACAATCTAAATGCTTACATTCTGTAGAATAATCCTAGCTTTTACTGTATCTAGTAGTAGAAATTTAAATGTAAGTTCTGAGGGGTATATACTTGTCTGGCTGTTAAAAAATGAAATTGTTCATAGAGTATTCCTCATAATTTTTCATAGGTTCATTGTGCTGTGGTTTGTAATTGTACAATTAGATGCATCTTCACTGATACAATTGTACACTCACCAGCATGAGTTTAGGACACTTCTATTGACCCTGAGACTTGCTTCATGCGGTCCTGTGGTTAATCTCTGTTTACTTAAAATGCTAGCAGAACACAAATCTGTCTTCAGCCTCTAGCTTATCTTTTCTGGAAGTTCCATATAAATGGAAACATGTATCAGGCTTCTTTCTCCTTACACTTGCTTTGGGGGATCAATGCTGTTACAGTAGTAACGCTTTCTTTGTATTGCTGAGCAAGGCTGCATTATGTAGCCAGTTATTAGATGGCAGACATTTGAATTGTTTTGTTAATTTCTAACATTAAGTCTTTGTGTGGACACATATTTTTGTTTCTTCTGTGTAGAAGTATCTTAGAGTGGAATTAATAGATACTATACTTTGTGTATATGGAACATTAGAAGGGACTGCTATAGTTTTTGTAAACAGACTGTACTATTCTACATTCAATGTACAAGAACTCCGGCTTCTCCTTGGCAGACTTTTGCACAATTTTTCTTTTCTTGTTTAGTCATCATCCCCAGTAAGTGTGCAGTAGTATTTCATTTTAGTTTTTAATGTTCATGTTGGTTTCCTCCAAAGACTAACAACATTGAATGCTATGTGTGTATTAGCCATCTGTATATCTTATTTAGTGAGATACTTGTTCACATGGTAACCATTTTTATTATTTGTCTTTTTGTATGTGTCTGGCCAAGTGTGTGCATATCCATGTATGCATGTGTATGCGTATACATGTAGAAGCCAAGAGTCACTCTTAGGTGTCACTCCTTAGGAGCTAGCCACTTTGGTTTTTAAGCAAGATCCTTTGCAGAGACCTAATGCGTGCCATGAGGCTAGGCTGTCTAGCCAGAGATCACCATGGATCTGTCTGGGGAGGCTATCACCTCCTCAGCACTGGGATGGCAAGTGCAAGCCATGGCGCTAGCTTTTCTTACTTATTCTGGAGATCAAACTAAGATCCACATGTGGCACAGCAAACACTTTACCCACTGAGGTATCTCCCCACCCCCCCCGTCTCTCCCTTTAAAAATTTTAAATTAGCATGAAAAGTGATAGGTTCCATTGACACGTTTTCTCATATAATTGGTTGTTGCTGACCCTTTCCCCCTTTTCTCTCCCTTTCCCTGACCCTCAAACGTCCAGTAACCTTTTCAGTTCATGCCAAGGGTTTTCTGTTGCTTTCCCCCTAGATTTTCCCCTTTCATGCCCCCTTTTCTTTTCCCAAAACCTAAACCCTCCTCATTCTCCCATATATACACATGCATACATTAAAAGCTAGAGTCTGCATATGAGAAAAAGAAAAACTTGTGGTATTTGTCTTTCTGAGTCTGGGTCACCTTCCTTAACATAATCATTTCCAGGCCCCCATCCATTTTCCTGCAGATTTCATTTTTGGTTATAGGTGAATAAAATTCTACTGTGTACTGTACCACACTTTCATTAACCACTCATCTGTTGAGGGACATGCAGGCTTATTCCGTTTCCTTGCTATTGTGAATACAGCATATTGCTTGTATTATTGTTAGAGAATAGTAAGGATTCTCTGTATATTCTCCCTAAATTTTACGTCTTTCCCTGCATCACCATCTGTATACATACAGTGTACTGTAAATACACTATTTGTTTCCTTCTCACTCATTCTTTGAAATGAGTATTATTTTCATTTTGAGAAAGGAGCGGGAGGAATTTTAAAAGGTTCATTAGCCACTATTGAATAACTGTCTTTGAACACTTTCCTGGTAGCATTTGCAATGGCGGAATACCCTTTTCAAGCCCAACAGGGGCTTCTGCTTGCTTCGTTTGTGCTTCAGAAGAGAAGACAATACATTTTCTATAAATGCATGGGCCTGTTGGAATCCAGCTATTCCTGAAGAGTGAGGAGAAAGTATCTGAGGCTCTAGAATCCTAATATATTTAACTCTTTCTGTCTACTGGGACGTAAGACATCTGTCTTCTGGAGGGGCAGGGGAGGCTGTGTAGAATAAATTAATTAAGTATTGACTTTGGCATAATTTAATTTTTTAAAGAGAAAAAACAGTAAATGTGCCATTTCTTTATTTTCATTTTCTTTTAATTTTTGAGATAAAGTTTCATTATTTTCCACAGGCTAGCCCTAGCCTCCCCAGTATGTGATTACAAGCCTGCACACTATGCTTGTGAGCTTATTTCTTACTTTGGGTTTTTTCTGTGGATTTTCTCTCATGTTTCAGGAGTGTTCGAATAGTTTTGAGAATAATGTCATGGAAAGCTAAAAATCCTTTCTATACTTACCCTTTGTATAAGAAATATACTTCGTATACCACGCTGTATTCTCTGAGTTCCCAAACAAAATAAAAATAAAAATATACAGCCTCACCCATGTAACTAGTAAATAATTAGCATATTAAAATAATGAGATCCTCTCCCAACCACCATGTGGTTAAGTCACCTAGCCCCACCAACACATATACAGGTTTTCTTCAACTGCAAGAGGAAGCCAGCAGTCATGGAGTCTTGGAATAAAGTTTCTATCACAAAAGATAGAAAATTCAACAACAAAACAAACAGAAAAGCACTAACAGAAGATATACAATTCTTGGAACATAGCAAAAACACCCCAAATCATTATCTTTAATAGTCATAGAAAGAGATAATTTGCATTCATAAAACAAGAACACAATAGAGTTTTATAATATAATCTCAGAGATCATAAAGGATTATTGGAAATTAAAAATATAGAACAAAATAATTTGAAAAATGAATAGGTGTAGAAAATATCTTAGAAATGGGGATATAATAAAAATAATGGAAAATAGAACAGAAGTTACATGAAACATATTCATTGGCCACAATGAAAATTAAAGTGGGCCAAAAGGGTAGAGTGAATAATGAATTCTTATAAAAATCAGGCAAAATGAGAACAGATGAGTTGAACACCATTTAAATAATGATAATAACATAAATAATGAAAATTGATATCACCAAATAAGAAGTGGGAAGTCACAGATAAAATAGAAGAGAGTGAATAAAATAAATAAATAAATAAATAAAACAATAAACAAAACTCTACAAGAATTATATGTAAAATATATCAGGGTTTGCCTCAAATAAGATTTTAGAATCTGTAGTTTCTCCTTAGAGATCACTTCATGTAAGTGTGATGTCTTACTTCCCATGTGCCATGATCCATTGGTGGTGACAATGAATTTCCTGAATTAGTTACAGTCTTGTGAGTGACTAAAGTCTTCAGCCAAAGTTAGCTTTGGAAAATTTCCTCTAGTATATGGCAAGATCAAGCATTGCCTTTCTGTGCTGTGTACTGTATGATGGATGTAAGGACACTCACTTTTGCTCTTCTGACAGCAGCAACTTTTTAATCCAACACTGAAACATGGTTTGGGTTAAGGTATTGCTTAGCAGCTGTAGTGCATGGTTTGACAGTTGATCTCGATTGTGACCAGGGTTGATTTAGAAATATCATGAGAACATATATTTCCAGAAAAGTATAAGGAAGAGGGAAGACTCACCCTGAATGTGGGAAGCATCATCCATGGGATGAGGGCTCAACCTGAATAAAAACAAGAGGACAACCTGAGTGCCCCCATTCATCTCTGTCTGCTTCCTGACTATGGACATGATGTCACCAACCCCCTCACATGCCTGCCGTCATGCCTTCCCAGCCACAATGAGCTATACCCCCTTCAAATTAAAGGCCAAAATAAATTAGTTCTTCTTTAAGTTGCTTTTTATGTGGTCAGAATGATCAGAAAAGGTAACTAAAACATGTCTTCAGACTTTCTTTAGTTGCCCACCAAAGCAAACCAGGAAACCCCTAGTTCTATATTTGATGATTTGGGTGCTGGTTTGCAGCAGGGGGACTTGATGTCTTCACTGGCATGGGTCAGTAGATTGGCATGTCATTTGATTACTTGACCCTGCATTTATACAGCACTCACATTCACCTCTTTGTTGTCATTGCTCAGGCACTCTCTCAACTAGGTTTGTTATAACTCAGCTTTCACAAGATTATGATTTCCAGTTTTCTATTAAATATTTTTACATCTTAGATTTAATCAAATCTAAGAAATGATGAGTTAATGGAATTGACATCTTTTCCATGGAGTTCAGTCAAATCCCATCTATAAAATAAATTAGTAACTGATCATCTCAGAAATTACAAAACCAGTTGCATGGTTTTCTATTTTTATTAAGGAGTTGAAATAGCTTTCAATTGTGAATTGATGCCCCCCTGTTAGATTTGCCAAGGCTGTCTGCATGTTTTTGGCTAGCATGCTTCTGAGATCTAGTGTTCTCTTGAGCCACTTCTCTCAGAGTATAACTTACTGAAAGAATTCAAAAAAATTAAACCTTCCTTCGGAGGAGCAGGTCATTCTGTGCCTGATTCGCTGACTAGTCAATCATAAGCGGGAACTATAAATCAAAATCTGAATTAGGTAAAACAAAGCATGTTCATGAGAATAAGGGGAGAGATCTTGAAAACAGGTACTGTCCTATCTACATTTAGGAAGAAGTCAGTAGAGAGGTGAGATGACATGTTCACATGAAGACAGTGTTAACGCACAACAATGGCAGCTAATGTTCTGAATTTGCCTTGTGTTCACAACATTGTCTTTTATTCTTTACATCTACCTGCTTATTTGATTCTTACATAAAGAAAGTACAGCAACAGATCTATTTCACAGACTAGGAGACAGAGGCAAAGATAAGCCAGCCAGTCACTAAACTTTTAGGACGAGCCTGAGAGCTAAGTCGNACAATGGCCAAAGTCAGTGTGGTGAAAATAATCTACAGGCTACTGGACTTTTGTAATGATAAACAAGGAAAAGCTGGAAGGCTTGAACCGTTCTCCATAACCAACTTCACAAAGACATCCATTGCAAGCCAGGCATGATGGTACATACCTGTTAGCCTAGCACTCAAGGGCAGTAGAGGATCTTGCGCTCAATGCCAGCCAAGGTCATATAACATGACCCTGTGTCAAAACAAACAAACAAACAAACAAAAATAAAAGATTCACTGCAGTGGTGTGCTTGTTCATTGCTTCATGGCTTGAGTGTGTGTGTGTGTAGCACCAAATATATTCTCAGTGAAATATTATATTGATGAGGCTAGGCTTCTTATCTACAGAAGCACTTACAAATTCCTCACTCTGTCCAGGCATTAGTATAAAGCTGCCAATGGAGCCAAGTTTACAAGGCATATTCTATGCAGGGTATTATTTGGATCATAGGGTTGCATAAATAGACTGGTTACTGGAGGGTTCAAACTGGTGCATAACTTGAAAGCTGCATTCTGGAGTGTGAAGATAGATTCAGTGATGTTCTATTGGACTTGCTCAGACTGCACACCCGTACTGGAGGTGTCTGACCACTGAGCACTGTTTATTTTGCACTTCCCTCACACAGAATGCTTTGATCAGAAGCGCTTACATTGTGGCCATCTTTGTTGCCAGGACATTAAATTTACTTTCAATCCAATTGCCGCCTAGATAGCACCAAAACCTTTCAGTAGTGAAGGCCTTTTTCATCATTACAGATCTTTCTAGAAGAGTATGCAAACATCATCAAAGAATAGAGTCGAATCATTTATACAGACTGGAAAGTGACATTTTTATCCAGGGATTTTTTCATGTGTTTGCTATGAAGCAGAGGTTATGTGAACACCAGATGCTGATCACATAACACCAGTGGATTTGTGAGATTATGAGACTGGGCAGGGGACATAAAGGTTAAGCACAGGACACAATAGGGATTACTTATGGTAATGAATTGCATATTTTTTCTAGACAAAGTTGGATTAATGTTCATCGTGAAAAGGGATTATAGATCATATTCTTGGAGTAAACATATTTATCAGTTTACTTGTGTCTATATGAGTCACAGTCTTAAAGAATATGTGATACATATATAAGAGTGAAAGGACCTATTCCCTAATTGTACAGGTGAGATGGCATAGGGTCTAGAAAGGAAGGGAGATGGGGTGTCCTGTGTCAGAGGAGTTTTCGTATAAGTAAAGCCTGAAAGAGCCAGGTTGAAGCAATTCTTTCTCCCATGGCTGTCATTTAAAAAAAAAATGATGTTGTGGGATAATCTTTTTGCACGCTGTGAAGATGTGTCATTCTGATTGGTTTAAGTAAAAGCTGAATGGCCAATAGCTAGGCAGGATTTTCGGGCACACAGGATTCTGGGAAGAAGATGGGAGGAAACCAGCATACTGAACTAAAAGGGACAGAAACCTCAGCCGAGCCAGGGCCTTATGTCAATGCTTGAAGCTGTTTTTAAGAAGAAAACAGAGGGGTCCTGCCAAGATCAGGGGTCCTGCACAGGGCTTTCCTCTGTTTAGTTTCTCTAACCCCTATTTAGAAAAATAATATGTAGGTTACAGATATTAATGTTGACCTTATTTGATACTAAACCCTACAGAATGCTTCATTGACCTTTTCATTTTGAGTTAGAAACGCTGTAATAATTGACTTTTAAAGAACTCATAATGTTTATGAATAAAATAGTCAATTCTTTTTAAGTTATAAATAACTGCTCTCAAAATATTTCCAACTACTTAACTCTTAGTGTTATATCTAAAAACCTATCAACAAACCTGGAGTCACCTACATTTTCTTCAATGTTATTTTCCAAAGATTATTTTGCAATTTACAAATATGTCTCTCATTTGTTTTGAGTTCATTGCTGTAAAGGTATAAAAATGTCACTCATATTTTTGCATGTAGCCAGTTGTTACAACCCTTGCTGGAAAACTACCTGGTGGGATCCCCTTTTTGCGATCCAGTTGTTATCAGTCCGTGAGGACAAAGGGGCAGAATCGATGACAGAGATCCTTAGACGGCCTTGAACATTAAGGAGATAGCCCTCAGGGATATAACTCAATGAATCAACTCAGCTTTATTCCAGAGTATAAGAAATCTATAGGATTGGGAAGCCTGGGGACNAACTCTAATTTGCATTAAGTGCCATGCTCCTATCATATAGCTGGATTAGTGGAAGCACGGCCCTAACAAAATGGCTAGAACATTTACCTAATTACCATGTGGGCAGCAAGGGAAGAGAGTTTGCAGGGAACTGTGTCAAGGGTCACCCTTGAGACAAGCCAGGCATCAGGGCTTAGAGACATCCTCCAGATAAAGCTAGGTAGAGAGCAGGAAGCCTTAGCTGGGGGGAAGGAGTCCTCCACGTTGCCCAGCTTAGAGAAAGCTCCCACGCTATGGTAGGCTTCAGCATGTGACCAGCAGAGCCTCCCAACATTACCCACTGTCCACTGACCCACCTTTGCTATTCTCTAAGGCTAGTTGACCATATTTATGTGGTCTGCTTTTGGATTTCTTACTCTCGTGTTTCATCTACATTACTTTTCTTCCATTGACATCACACCNTCTTGGTTACTGCAACTCATGTTGTCAGGTGGTGTAAGTCATCTGATTCTCTTCTCTTTCCATAGTGTATTGACAATTTGGGGTGTTTTGTTTCTCCAGAAAAAAATCAAAAGTTCATTTCTTGATATTCACAGGATAATTTATGGGGATTTATGCATTTTTTATGTTCCTGTTTTCTTTTTCCAATCCCAGATTGTTTTCCTCATATAGACTTTGTGCATATTTGTTTGGTTAATACCTAAGTATGAATTTTTATAGTGAATTGCAGAATAGTATCGAAGTTTGTGCTAATATAAATGGTACTATGTTTTTTATTTCAAGTATCTGTTATTCGTTGAATGCATATAGAAAATCAACCGGATTTTTAAATTTATTGTGTCTTATTTATTTTTATTTTATGTGTATGAATGTTTTGCCTGCATGTATGTATGTGCATCACATGCATACCTGGTGCCTGTGGAGGCCGTAAGCAGTCAACAGATCCCATGGACCTAGAATTACAGATGATTGTGATGGTTTCACTTGACTCAAATTTTATTTCTGTTCATTAGTAATTCCTCGGTTTTCCCTCCTCCTCATCATAATAGCCATCATGATTTGCTTTCTAATGTGAATTTGGCTGTTTTACATAGCTCACATATGTGGTACCATGTAATGCTTTTCTTTCGGTAACTGGCTTGTTTCATTTAACATAATGCTCTCAAGATTTATCCCTGTTGCCACATACTACAATTTCCCTCTTTCTACAGGTTAAACAATCTTGCACCAGATTCACATGAAAATTCTACATTTTCTTTATGCATCTGTCAGTATACGTTTAACTTGTTTCCATCTTTAGGCTATTGTGACTAGCCTTGCAATGAACATAGAGATACTGATATCTCTTCCAGATTCTGATTTTGTTCTTTTCAATAAACAAATGGGATTGTTGGATCATATAGTAACTGTTTTCTTTTCATTTTGAGCAATCTCCATATTTTTTGCATCAACTTACATTCCCAACATTAATGTGGAAGGGCTCTAATTTCTCCACAGAGTCATGGTACTGGTTGTCTTTTTGTTAAAACAATGAATGACATTTCATTATGAGCTGTTGTTTTTGTTTGTTTGTTTGCTTGCTTGTTTTTTTCATATTTCTTTGAATTTCTTTCCTCATATCCATGTTGACTATTTGTATGTCTTCTTTGGAGACCTACCTATACAAGTCCCCAGCCTATTTTTTAAACAGGCTGTTAAGATTTCACTTTGAATTGTAAGAATTCCTTATACTTATTGAAGATAAACTCTGTGTCAGGTGCATTATTTGTAAATATTTTCTTCCATTTCATCATTTTTCTTTGTTATGTAGAAGNTTTTTGTCTTTCTGTGCTCTGTTTGTCTTTTGTTCTTGTTGCTTGTGCATTCGGTGTCAAATCTCTGGACAAATGCCAAGACGAATCTCAGGGAACTTTCCCTTATGATTTCTTCTAAAGCTTTAGATTTTGGAGTCCTTACATTGAAGTATTTTATCCATTTTCAGTTGACTTTTACAAGTGGTAGAACATACACAGGTATTAGATATCGTCAAACAGTTTGTTTTTCTCTACCTATTGATATGACCAGGTGATTATTTGCTTTAGCCTGTTGATGTAATAGGCTACACAGATTTTGAATGTTGAACTAAGCTTGAATACCTGGAATAAATTCTACTTGCTCATGATATATAATACTTGTTGAATTTAGTTGATGGTGGTTTTGTTAAGAATGTTTGCATCTGCATTTGTAAGATACTGATTGTTAATTGTCCTTCCTTGTGACATTTGCAATATCTTTGTCTTGTTTTGGTATTCCATCTTTTATCTGGCATCAACTGTAGAGAAATCCTATCATGTCCTCAGATATTTAGAACTCACTAATAATATTCTCTAGACTTGGTGCTTTCTGCATTGGAAGTCTATAAATGATTAATTCCATGTTTTAGTAGATATGTCTCCATTTTTTAAAAATTTTTTTTATTAAAAGATTTTCTTATTTTACATACCAACCACAGAACCCACTCTCCTCCCTCCTTCCGCCCCACCAACCTTGCCCCTCAACCCACCCCCCTAATCCCACCTCCTCCAACACAGGATCTTCCATGGAAAGTCCCCAGAGCCTGGTACTTTCACTTGAGGCGGGTCCAAGACCCTCCTCCC
>LZPO01087391.1:76309-92722 GCA_001675575.1 Neotoma lepida | reverse complement strand
AGTTCATGCATCTCCACTAGTTTGGCTGGCCATCTCTGTATATCTTCCCATCATGATCCTATTGTCTCTGGCTCACAGAAGCCCCTCTCTCTTCTATCAACTGGACTCCTGGAGCTCGGCCTGGTACCTGGCTGTGGATCTCCGCATCTGCCTCCCTCAGTCTCTGGATCAGGGCTCTGTGTTGACAGATAGGGTATTCATCCATGTGAATACTCACTGGAGTATGTCAGCACAGGCTCCCTCACGATTACTTCCCGTAGTCTAAGATGGGGTCATCCTTGCGTATTCCTGGGAACCTCCCTAGCATTCTGTTTCTCCCTATTCCCATGATGTCTTCATTTATCATGGTATTTCTTTCCTTGCTCGCTTACTGTGTCCCTGTTCCAACTCGAACCTCCCGGTCCCCTATGCTCACATCCTCCATCTTGTTGCTCTCCATTCCTTCTCCTCACCCCCAGTCTGCCCATGTGGATTTCATCCAGTTCTCCCTCACNGGGTAGTCTATGCGTACTTCCTAGGGTCCTCCGTGGAGTTGTGGATTGCAGTCTGGTTATCCTTTGCTTTACATCTAGTATCCACTTATGAGTGAGTACATACCATGTTTGTCCTTCTGGGTCTGGGTTACCTCACTCAGGACGATATTTTCTAGTTCCATCCATTTGCCTGCAAATTTCATGATATTGTTTTTCTCTGCTGAGTAGTACTCCATTGTGTATATGTACCACATTTTCTTAATCCATTCTTCAGTTGAGGGGCATCTAGGTTGTTTCCAGGTTCTGGCTATTACGAATAATGCTGCTATGAACATAGTTGAGCATGTGTCCTTGTGGTATGATTGGTACGATTGAGCATTCCTTGGGTGTATGTCCAAGAGTGGTATAGCTGGGTCTTGAGGGAGATTGATTCCCAGTTTTCTGAGAAACTGCCATATTGCTTTCCAAAGTGGCTGTACAAGACTGTATGTCTCCATTCTTATTTATTTTTCCTTTGGGTAGAACTCTGAAAGCCTCCTTCAGGTTGTGCCCCTAGGAACTTTACTTCTCCTCTCTTTATCAGATAGTTTCTCTTTAAATCCTCCTATTAGCTCCTGGCTTCAGCAGCAGCTTCTGTTCCTGTCAGCTGTGATTCTCTCATTTGCCTGCCTCTTGCTTTAAGGGTGGTGATTCACCTTCCACCCTCAGTTTTCTTGTGGACTGAAGAGTTCTTGACTGTGAGCTTGCTCTGTGTTCTTCTTGTGAATATGGAAGTTCTGTTGTCTTCCCACTTCCTTACATACCTTACCCACAACTGGAAGTCCTAAGTTCAGGTTTTATGGTAACTGTTTCCATAGTTTCCAAAAACTGGTTGCCGATTGATTAATAATCATCTAATGACTCATTATAACAGTGAAATAAGACTGCTTGTAAATTCATCAGAATTTGCATGTTCTTTCTCCGTCAACATGTCTTGTTTGAAAATCTGTAATTTGCAAAGTGCTGAAGTAGGGTCATAAATTCAGATAATTAGAATAAGATAGATCCTAACTGGAGTCCCTCCCCTGTCTCTCAAACAGGAGCACTGAAGTTGGTGAAAGTTTTCCAAGTGATGATGTTGGTGTAGGCTTTGATGCCTCAATATCAAGTGCTTTAAATAAATGTGTCTGAAATTCCAACCCACATTGGGTGTGAAGACCAAGGTTGCTTGCTGTCTTATCCACAAGATTCTTTTTTTTAACTTAGAATTTCTATTATTTCTGAAAATTTTATGAGTACTAATTTATGTCATTTATCCCTGCATCTGCTGTGTCCCCAACTGCCTTATAAATTCAGAATCTTGTCTTTTTATTATTCTTAATATATTATATATATATGTACTCATATACACACATATTTACTGCTGCTTGTCTTATATACATATGTGTCAGGGAAGCTGTGTCCATGAAATCTCAACAATATAGTTGCCTAAATAAGACCTGCATAAAGACAACACCAGTTGAAATGTCTAATGTGAATGGGGCAAATATCAGAAAGCCTTCTTCCTATATGAAGAGCTACAAGTAGTTAATGACTGCTGAGAGTAGGAGAATCAATCCTCTTTAGGGAAGAACCCCTTGGTAGGGTATCCAATGCCACAAGGTTCCTTACGTGGTGTTGTTATGATAAGTTGATGAGAAGTTGTTATTCTCTGGCTCTGCAGTCTGGTGAATTCTCAGTCTATCATCTATGATCTATACCTCATATGTGTAACCCTGCCCTGTTCCAAATACCACTGAACACNACACACCACCTTAATTCCACCTTTAAAACTACCACTGACAGAGCCTTCCATAGGTATCGTACATTTATTGAATGAGCTGAGATGAAAAGGCCTGTGGCTCTCTTAGCCAGTGAACAACTTGTCAGAGTTGGAGACTGCTCATTTCTTTCCTGTAAATTGTCTGTTAGTCCAATCACTCTCCTCAGAGGGTCCCAGCTTACCATTGGCAACCTCACTCTTTCATTCTCTTTCTTTTTCTCTTTTTCCACTTAACGCTCAAGTACCCAGTTTCTTACTCATTTCTTTGTAATCACTCTCTTTTAGTCCACATCACATCAGAGATTTTCATCATAACAATCAAACACACACCATGAAGCTTCTAACAAATCATAGCCCTTTCCTGTGGTCAGCTTTCTATATAGTGTCTGTTTTGCCTACTCATCTGAACTTACCAAGTTCATGTGTATCTGAACACTCACTGATTTAATTTAGTCAATGGTTTGGAGGATGGAGAGGTTCTTCAAAGCTGGGCACCTCCAGGAAAGGTGAAGATAAGGAGGAAGGGTTGACAGCTGAACAGCTACACAAAGATTGAGTGAGTAACCACGTTCACAATCTGCTGTATGCAGGGGAACAGTGGGGGTACCAGCCTTGCTTTATATACCCACTCTCTCAGTCCCTGTGTGCTGCTGGAAAGTTAAAGCTGTTACTCTTATTTATTGATAAAGAAAGTGAGAATCTGCATTGTGTACTAGGCTTAAAATTTCCAAATTTAAGTCATATATACAAAATTGTGTGGAATTACTGAATTTTAAGAAAACAGTATATACTCAGTAGCCAAAACATTTAGAAACATTTCTTTATTTTTATTTTATGTGGATGAGTGTTTGCCTGTATGTATGTGCAACACACACATGTGGAAGCCAGAAAGGGTGGTTGGATCCCCTGGACCCAGAACACTGGATGGCTATGAGCCACCACGTGAGTGACAGGAACTGAACCTGAGTCCCCTGCAAGAGTAGCAAGTGCTTTTAACTACTGAGATGTCTCTCTAGCCCCACTAGTAGTAGCCAAATATTTTAGTCTCTATATTCAACTCCAGGTGTAGCATCAAGATGAACTTCAAATATTGTGTGTAGTCAATTATTCTGTGTTGATCTACTCTTAAAGGGAGAAGGCATAAACATTTTCTATGCTGAATTTGGATTCTTCTCCAATATTTGCTTTCAGATAACCCTGGACTTGACATTTTGTATAGATCTTAGGATGTGCCCAAGCACCTATGGAAGGAATCCCAAATGCTGATTAAATTTTGTGTACAAAGAATTTAGATTTGATCTTTGGGGACACCTAAAAAGCTCAAATGAGTATGATTGCTATAGCCTTTTATTACTTTAAATACTAATTTGAGAGTGTATGTATTATTAAAGTGAGATCAAGAGAGAGTATGTACTATAGGCTTTTAAACTTCATATCAAAACATCAGGCCCGAGTTCATTCCAGCCTTAGGATTTTATTAGCCACAAGTGGCAATGAGCACCCTGTGTCCTCACTCAGTAGAGAGCAACAAATAGTTCATTTTCAAAGCCATGGAGCATGAGTGAGTCAAATAGCAGTAGTTGCCCTGTGCCATGTGTCACTAGGCCTTTCTGGACCACTATAGTGATGTCTCTCCTCCTTAAATAATTTTTTACAAATATACCAATAAAGATAGATTGTTATCTATCTTGGATGGGTTGTAAGTTGAACAAGCACTATATGTTTTCCTGTGACTGTGTACAGTTGTGACATGGTGCTTAATAGTCTTAAGCTTACTGCTGCCAAAATAAATACAGCTGTAAGAAATGATAACCCTGCCATGCCTGTAACAATAAATTGGCATCTGAATGTGGTTCCCTAATCCAGAGCACAACTAATATTCCCTTGGGTTTGTGCATCCCATCCTCTCTCCTGTGGAAGCGCCATGAAGAATACAGCTTTTGGTTGAATGACAGCATAGAAGATGACATTATTTGTATTAAATTAGAATATGACAAAAGGCCTTACTAAATCTTATTCACAATGGAACATTAAACCAGACACAGTAAAAGTAGATCAAGGAAATGAGTTGCGTTAGTATTTTGAAAGGAAATGCTCTGAACTAGAATGCTTATAAACTCCAAAGGATCCTGGACCAGTTGTGTAACAAATTCTAAACTGTGAGTCCTGCTCTCTACTCATATGTGTGGTCTCTTCTTCTATAATGTTTGGGTAGAAACTGGCTGGGGAGATGCTTCAGTGGGTGAAGTGTCTGTCCAATAAATATGAGACCTGAATTTGGAACCCCAGCCCCATGTAAAAAGCTGGGTGTGGTGGCTTGTGTCTGTAACCCCAACACTGAATGGACAGTTGAATTCAAGAAAATAATGAGTTAGCCAGGAGTTGGTGCTACCTGCCTATAATCCTAGTATGGAGATTTAGGAGCATGGGCAAGAGCATACCGAGTTCAAGGCCAGCCTGGGCAATCCCCTGTCTCAAAACATATATAATTTTTAAGTTTCTTTTAATTAAATTTATTCATTTATTTTATATCCATACCACAGTTCTCTCCCTTCTCTCCTCCCATTCCCTCCCCCTACTCCCCCTTTGCCCTCCCCCACCCACTCCTCCTCTGCTTCTGTTCAGAAAAGGGCAGGTTTCCCATGGGTATCAACAAAGCATGGCATATCAATTTGAGGTAGGACAAATGATACAATAGTATACATAAGCAAGCCCCCAAATTCTACCAGGAAACTCCTACAGCTGATAAACACCTTCAGTGATGTGGCTGAATATAAGATTAAAAGAAAATCAGTAGCCCTCTTATATACAAATGATGAATAGGCTGAGAAAGAAATCAGAGAATCAGCACCCTTCACAATAACCATAAACAATGTAAAAATAACTTGGTGTAACTCTAACCAAGCAAGTGAAAGACCTATATGACAAGAACTTCAAGTCCTTGAAGAAAGAAATTGGAGAAGACATCAGAAGATGGAAAGATCTCCCATGCTCATGGATTGGTAGGATTAATATGGCAAAGATGACCATTTTATCAAAAGTAATCTACACATTCCATGTAATCCCCATCAAAATTCCAACACAATTCTTTACAGACCTTGAAAGAATAATACTCAGCTTCATATAGAAAAACAAAAAACCTAGGATAGCTAAAACAATTTTGTACAATCAAAACATATAATTTTTAAAATATTTAAAAGAGAATACAAAAAAGGTGTGAAGAATAAGTTCCATTTTTTTTTCTTCAGTGTAACTTGTTTCCATGTGTCTCCGCATATATACTTAAACACTGGCATATCCATAAAATTAGCAATAAAATAAACTGCCTTTCAAATAAAGAAAGGAAAATCTTCCCTTGATTTCTATCACAACTCAGATTTGATTTTGACCTCCTCTCCCCCCCACACACGATGGCAAGATTTGCTGTTTATAAGTCTACTGTGTTGTATGTGGGAAATAATGACTTCTGATAAGGTTAATACAGCTACATAAAAGCCCTTGTGAGATGGCCAGAATCTTGACGTTTGATTAGATATGAGCTAGTAATATTTGTGATTGATCAAAGAGGAGTCCGTGAAACATGTAGTCTCCAGATGGACCAGAAAATTGACGTCCTTTTGAATATTTGTTTTGATCCTTTCTAGGATAAAAAAAAAGATTATTCTGTTTGTTTTATTTTTATCTTAAATCATATTGTATTTACCAGATAAATGACTGGAAGAAATTTTGAAATACAAGTTTGCTGATGTCAGAGATCAAAAAAGAAGAAACTTTAATTCATAGCATTTTAAGGAATGCTTCACATGTTTAAAAATTGCTTTATTAGTAATACTTAACAATCTTAATTGTATTCATTATTTCAATAAAATTCCCCATAAAATGATAACAAAATATAAAACTTAGGAAAATTATGCTAAGGTTTTGTGGGTTTCTTTTTCTTTGTATGGTGCCAGGAATCAAACCCAGAGTCTCATACAGACAAACTAGGCAAGCACTTTACCTCCAAGCTATCTATCCCCCAGTGACATCCTTATTATTCTCAATAGCATAACGTATTGTTCAAGTTAATCTATTGTTACTCCTCTGATTGCGTAATTCCAGCCTGATTGACAGCTGATAACAAAGAGCTTCACTTTGGCAGCTAAATGATGTGGCATCTAACACCCAGAGCACAGCCAGAGCTCTCGGATTTGCAGTAGACTGTGTTTACTGCATGTGTCTATCAGTTCAGCCAGAGAGCTACATTGCTGGGATGTTTTTATTGGGTTCATGGATTGACTAATTTTCCTGGGTGGCTGAAAGCACAACTGTGGGGCTGCAGAGCTTACAGCATGTCCTTAACCTTTAGGCAATTGTCTTGACATCTGAGACCTAAGATCCTTTGGCCATAAAAACAAGAGAATACACTAAAGCCTCCAAGGTGACACCTGGTTCTAAACTCTGATCAACCAAATGAATGGAAAACATACACAGTGACTAATGTGACTTGTTCATTCTAAGGAACACACCTCCATTTAGTGTGTAAAAATCACTAAGATGTTTTGAAAACCTTCAAGTTCCATAGTGCATCATTTCCCTAAAACTTTAGCATACATAAATACAATGGAGTGTTATTAAGATTTAATAAACTCATACCCTATATTTGTGGGAAGATGTAAGTGCTTCTGCACACATTTGGGACTTAAGTGACTGAGTTCATGTAACTAAACACTCCATGCTACTATGAAATAAAATATGGGAATCTATGAAATAAAATAACCAGCAATTGTGATGTATTGCTTATAAGCAGTTTAATTCTGTCTTAGATTAGGCCTATCCCATATTAATGTATTAGTTTACTTTCTGTTGCTGTGATAAAACTCTAACCAAAACCAACTTGGGTGGGAAGGGTTATTTGGCTTATAATCCCATGCCACAGTCCACCATTCAGGGGTATTAGGCCAGGAATTTAAGCAGGAACTGAAGCAGAGACTATAGCTTGCTCTCTCTCCCTGTCTCCATCCTTGTCTCTGTCTCTCTTTCTCTCTCCCTCTCCCCTTCTCTTTCTCTGCCACTCCCTCTCTCCCTCCCCCTCCTTCTGGCTAGGGCTTAGTTTCAACCAATTGTCTGATAATATCCGAGGCCACTTACCCAGGGGTGACAGCCCACAGTGGGCTAGGCCCTCTTCCATCACTTAGCAATCAAGAAAACATTCCACAGACAAGCTCACAGGCTAATCTGATGGAGGAAATTACTCATTTGAGGTTTCCTCTTCCCAGGTGTGTCAAGTTGACAATCAAAATCAGTCATCACACTTGCCAAGTACATAACCATCAACCACAAATGTTTGTTAAAACTAAACTGGTTTTAACAGTTTCTGCTAAAGAGAAACTTCAGAGATTAAGGATACTTGTGGTCTCTCAGAGGACCCCAGTTCAAGTCCCAGGACCCACATGNTGGCTCAAAACTGTCTGAAACTCTACTTCTAGGGTATCCAATGCTACCTTTTGACCTCCTCAGTTACTTGGTACACAAACATACACACAGGCAAAACATCCATATACCTACAATAAAAATTATGAAAATAAAATAACCAAGTTCAGTTTTATTAGATTAAGTAGGTGACATTTATCGTGTGAATTGTAAAAGACAAAAAAAAAAAATCAGGCAATTAACTTTTTTTTTCATCAGCATCATACCAAACTGNCAATTTTGCAAAACAAATTCTATGAATTGATTTGGTTACTTACTGATCCTCTTAGCCACAGACCCTTCAGGTGTCTAGTGTTACAGACTATGGCTTAGCTGTCAAGCAGCTGTGGAATCCTTATAAGAAAAAAGGTATCAAAAGTTGCTCGGCAAAGGTAGGGAACTGAACTACCAACCCTATATCCACACAAGCTGAAAAAACTATGAGCCCATGTCAACGATGACAGGAGAATCAGAGAAGAAGTGAACTGACAGGCTGTGCAATTCAAGCAGCTGATTTAGCCTGGATAAATAATGTGCGGGCACTAAAATTTGGACGATTCATTTCTCTTTGATTTGTTTTTCTCTTCATAGGCGACCTGGTGAACCTCCCTTGATAAAAGGTTGGCTTCCTTACTTTGGCATTACCTTGCAGCTCCAGAAGGATCCGTTAGCTTTCATGAAAACTCTTCAAAGGCAATATGGTGACACTTTCACTGTGCTGCTTTCAGGTAAGAAGCTCTGCTCGAGAACTTTGCATGTAGCATAATCTCTTGCTGGCTCCTTATTGTCTTCGCACTTGTTCATGGGCAAAATGCGGAACATTCATCTAGCATTGTAGATCAAATGCAGAAGAATGGCATGTGTTAGTCCAGTGATGATCCTACATAAGCCTGGTTACAGGACCCTCTCCCGCCTCCTAAAGACACCATTCTCCTGTCCTCACTCGCCAGTTTGTTTTGGGTTGGCTTGGGTTATTTGAGAAGAAAAGAGCTAGGGTGTGTTTTGAATGAATGATTTCTTTATAGAGCAGTTTTAGGGGTGTAAGGAAGTTCAGCAGATAGTTCAGAGAGTTCTCATATCCACTCTCCCTTGGTCACAGATTCCCAGCTAATAACATCTCATCTCAGTATGGCACATTAATTCCAACTGATGTGGGTACATTATTTAAAGCCCCTTATTTGCTTTCCAGTCTACTTTTTGTGTTATTCTTTGGCTTTTCATAGATGCATAATGTCATATGCACATCATTACAGTACCGTAAAGAATGATTGCACAACTCTAAAAATCTGAAGTCTCCACATAATCATTTCTCTCCCCCTGCTTTGCAAACACTGGTCTGGAGTATATTTCTGCATTTAAACTGTTGATTGTAGTTCAAACTTTTCAAAATGCTTTAAAAACAAAACAGAAATCCCATTAGAATATATTGTGTGGAAAAAAATCTTTTTTCAATAATAATAAAATAAAGAATTAAAAAAATAAAAATAAAATAAAAACAAAACACATACTGCTGTTGGAGGTTTTTGCTCTTTGGGGGAACCCACCACCCAGCTCCCAAATAAATCATACAGAGGCTTATTCTTAATTGTAAATGCTTCGCCTTACCTTGGCTTGTTTCTAGCCAGCTTTCCTTAACTTAAATTATCCCATCTATCTTTTGCCTCTGGGCTTTTATCTTTCTTTATTTCTGTATACATTTCTTTGTTTCTTACTCTGTGGCTTGCTGTGTAACTGGGTGGTTGGCCCCTGATGTCCTCCTCTCTTTTCCTAGATTTCTCCTTCTATTTCTCTTCTCTGCCCATCAGTCCCACCTATCCTTTCTTCTGCCTTGCTATTAGCCGTTCAGTTCTTTATTAGATCATCAGGTGTTTTCAACAGGCACAGTAACACAGCTTCACAGAGTTAAACAAATGCAACACAAACAAAAGTAACACACCTTAACATAATATTCCACAACAACATACCTGTCCCCATGACTCTCCTTGTTGCATCACAAGTCCTTCATCTCATGCCTCTATTTCTTCACTTTGGGATCTTTGACTTTAGCTTAGAGCCATATTATATGTCTCCCGNTTTCATTTTATTTTCAATATTCTCTCTCTCCTTCCTTCTTTCCATCCCTCCTGCCCCCTCCCACTCTCTCTCCCTCTCTCCCTCTCCCTTCCTTTATCCCCTACTTCTTTCCTGCCCTGCCTCTCCCTGGTTCTCTCCCCTTCCTCCTTGTCTCCCTCCTTCCATCCCTCTATCTATATTTCTATATCCATCTCTAGCTCTATCTCCTAGATATTTTTAGAAAGTGACTTGCATTTGCTGTCTCGAGTAACTTATCTTCTTGATTTCCCTTACTGGTACCCAGCCTTCTACTCTTACTCATGGTCAAAGTTAGCCTAACTAGCCCGGCTTAGTGCCTTTACTGATCTCTTCTTTATTCCTGAAATATCCAGTTGCTTCCAACTGTCTTGAAACTTCAGCTTCCTCTATTGACTCCGAGTGTGCTTATTGTACCTTCTCATGTATGCATGTCTTTCTATATCAGTATAGTTTTCCCTATAGCTTCTCTATTCTACTCCTAAGGAACTAGTGCTGTCTTCTGCCTGTAATTACTTTGCTGAGGATCAGACATACAGACTACCATGCAAATGTACCATTTGAGTAATAAAAGGATGGAGATCCAACATGATTGACTCATCCACGAGGTTATTTTTAATTCACCTATGAACAGGCAACGTTAGTTTTATTGCAACTTACTCTTAAACTGACAGCTGACAAATCTCTTCCAATGATAATTGNACAAACAGTAATTTCAGAAAAATGGAAATGAAAACAATCATGCACCTTAGAAAGAATCGTAACATTTAATATGATCTTCCCAAGACCCCTATCTAGTCCACTTCCATCCTTTCTTACTAACTGCCTTGTGCTTACAGTCTTATTAGTATGCCTCCTTGCTGGAACATTCCTCCACACAGACCATGCCTTTGTGTCTTGGTCCTTCTCTTGCCCTTCTTTCTGCCAGAAATCTGCTCTTGACTGACTTTTGAGTCCCTATTGCACATCACTTGCTCTTCATATCCTTTCCTGGACATATCATCCAACCTTTGGAACCCCTTTACTGGGGCCCAGTTATCCTCAGTACATCTGCTCAGTACAATTCATACAACAAGAGTTTACCATTGATTTACCTGTCCATCTCCTGCTTTTTCTGTTATGACTCTCGATTTATTCCAGAGCTCAGTGCTGATTTATTCATAATAAATGTTTGATGGAGAAAATCCCTAACATCTTAGAGCTGATGAAATTCTCTTAGGTACATGAAGAGGATGTACCCAGTGCTTCATTTCTAGATGCACTTGGGCCTAAACCAAAGTTGCAAAGCAAAGATTTTTTTAAAATAACTTTAAAGATGTAATCTCAAATTTCCAATGAGCAGTACAAAAACTATTAGAACATCCAGGTTTCTCTTTTTAAGACTTTATACAAAAGTTGACTAAAATGATTCAACACAAATTGGTAGACTGTTTGGATAGTTTTATTCAGCACTTGGGAGATTTAGGCAAGAGAGTCTTGAGTTTGAGACCAGCCAGCAATATTCTGTAAAATACAAATAAACCTTTATTTTATAAAGGAGGAAGCCTGGGGAAATAGGTCAGTTGGTAAAGTTCTTGCTGCATGGTGCTATGCGCTTNCAACCTCAATTCTGGGGAAGGAAGAGACAAGGGAATCTTTGGGCTCCCTGTTCAATTAGCTGACTGCAGGCAACCAGCCATAGGTCCTGGTGAGAGACCCTTTCTTAAGAAAGCAAAGGTGGGTAGCACCTGAGGAACAGTAACTGCTGTTAACCTGTATTGTTTACAAGCACATGTGCACACATAAACACATACACGCATACAAACCAAATAAACAAAAGCAATCAATCCATGCTCACATATGATATCTTATTCTTAAATTCTAAGAAGCCTAATACTGACTTAAACACTGACTGCCTAAATAATTTAGCCAACATTATGCCTCAGTAATAAACAGCCACCACTGAATAGGTTCTGCTGCCTGTCCCCAACTCCCCCGCAATTAGTTTGAATACATTTGTATTGAAAAGGTCTGTGAATACACGGTTTTGATAATCAGTTTGTGATAGAGCTCATTTAAAAAATGAAAGACAAAGTCATCCACCTTTGTCCTTCTCATGTGTCTTTAGTGAGTGTATGTTTTCTGCAGGATGCACAAATAATTGTCATCCCCAAAAGTCTCATGGGACACAATTGTCACCTTAATAAAGAAATTAAAAGGTACAGCTTTCTATGAGAAACCACATAAATTCGTGACCTGCCCCAGAAGATAGTTTTCTAATTGGTTTTGTGTGTTAGTGCAATGGAATCATTTTCCCTGAATGTCACCCCAGAGAAGCTCTATTGTACATCATTGTCAACTGCTAGAGAAATCTCCCTAATAAGGGGGAGTAAATATACAACGCTGGTCATTCTTGGCAAATAAAAAGCTGGCTACTGGTTCAGCTTCCCAACTGATACTTACAGGGAGACATTCAACTTAAAATCTGCTGGAGAATTTCTTACACAAGGAGATTAAAATCTTATAATTTTAGAAAATTTATTTGAAATCAACTTTTTTTCCATATTTTATTGACTGAACAATTGTCTTGAATTTCCAGGCCTGTGTCTACTTGTTACCAAGTCTGACATAAAAACACCAAAACATACTTATTATCTAAAAGCTAGACTTCTTGTGTATTAAACTTCAAGGTGATTAGGTATATGTTCAAAAATACATTTATCAAATGAGTTTGAATTGTGGAGCATTAGCTTCTCAAGGAAATAATACAAAGAAAGAAAAAAGAATATTGGGTTGACAAAGCATTGACGAGTTCTCTAAGATTGCTGAGATTAATAGTCACAGTCTGCTCCATAAAAGGGAAGAAAAAGGAAATAATTGGCAAGGAAGATATTGAAGTTGTTGGCCCCGTTTCAAATGTAATGGGCAGAAAATTATCTTATAAAGTATCTTTTCAGACATGGGCCTCATTTTGACACTTATATTTTAGACAAATGCAAACTCTGAAATTCTTGAAATCAATATTTTACATCCTTTCTGACAGTGTTCACCTCTTCTGAAAACATGGCAAAGGGTATTGTTTCTTCATTGGGATCTCTATGAACTAGGGGGCATGCCTGTTGACACTTGGCATTCATTTACATAAAATCACACTGAGCAAAAGTTAATTTCTCTCTGAGCATTCATAGGCTTTAAGATAACTTTTCAGAAAAAATTCCTTTGTTAGGAAATTTAAATTCCTTTTATAAATGTATATGTATTTTCCTAACTGTCTGATTACGGAACACAAAGAAACTCTGGTTTTGCATCTCACATTAGCAGATGGTGGACAGATGGTTTAAATTAATATTAATTTTGGAAAACTTAGCTTAAATTGTTTATACTGAAGATTAAAAGTTGGAAAGCCAGCTAAAATCTCCAGGGTTATTGGTACTTCCAAACCAACTTGAAAAGTAAAATCAGAAATCCAAAACATCCCGTTCAAGTGAGCCACATGTCCTTCAGAAGAGGTGAAGGTAAAAGGCAAGGAAGTGATGTCTTGTTGGGGAAGAAATTTAAAATTGGAATAAGGAAGAAGAGGTGAAGTCCCTAGAGAGACAAGTTACTTTGAACTTCTCCATGACGGTCCTTTAAGAGAATTTACTACAAAGGCTTGGGGATGTTCGGTTGGTACCGTGCCAGTTAATTTCACAAGCATAAGAACCTGATTGGATCCCCTGCACCAACATAAAAGCCAAGGATGGAGGAGTGTGTCTGTAAGTGTGTGGAGACAAACACATGCGCACACACACAACCTGAGATAAACAACTACTTTTTTAATAAATGTATTAATAGGGGCCTGTTTCAAAGGGTAAAAGTGGTAGGCACTGAAGCATCACTGAGTTGGATCCCCAGATCCATTTAAGAATCTGGATACAGTTGTGCACATCTGTAATCTCAACATTCCAACACATACACACACACACACACACACACACACACACACACACACACACACAATGGGAGGCAAAGAACCGAAAATTTCCTGGAAGCTCACTGGCCCATCAGCCTTGGGTACATAGCACCATAGCAGAAGCCACAAGGTGAAAAGTGAAAAGCAACTTCAAAAGTTGTCCTCTGGNTTTCACAGGCACACTGTGGCACACACACCCCCATAGCACATGTGCACCTGCACACCAGACAGCACACACAATCAATTTTTACAATATGTTAAATTTGTTTGCTGACTTGAACCAATTTTTTCACATTCCTCATTTATACTTTTATTTGAAATGAACCTGATATTTTCTTCTGATAGGGGGAAGGTAACGAGCAGGGGAAGAAATAAAAGGAGAGAGAGAGAGAGAGGAAAGAGAGAAAGATAAATAAGAATGTGTCTATTTCTAATGACTTGGAGACAGAGCAGAAACCTGGTATTTATCCTGTGTCTACTTCAAAGACCAAATTGTAGTAGCTAATAATGCCTGGGCTAATACATTTTTTTTTCTCTTTGGTTTAGATGAATGTAAAAAATTGGTAAAAAAAAAATTCAAAATATTTCCCCCAAATTGTGATTTACAAATTAAACCTTGTGCATACTCTCTGAATTTTAGATACTAATTTAAAAACATCTTATTAATATTTAACAAAACTCATTCATTTGGGAAAAAGAATGCGTGAATCATCACCTGTGAAAATACACAGCTTTGCCTAAAATTATCTCTTGAAAAATGAGAGAATTGACTCCTGCATCCGGATTATTTGTCAGGCAGATGCTGGCTATTTTAATTAAGTTATAATGGTAAAGTGATTTAAAGTGCCCAAGTCCAATGTGGTCCTTTTTGCTGTCCCTGAGGTAAAACAAAGAATGAATGAGAAAAACACTGTGCTTCCTTTGTAGAAGGCACCACTCTATCCAACCAGGAGTAGCTAACTCCAGGCTACCCCTCACTTCTGTCTTGCCTTGCCCTGTTAAATGAATCAAGGGAAAATGGAGTGGATAAAAATCACCGTAAGGAAAATTAATCACATCCCTTATATTCACATATATATTTAACACTTAAGCTGCATTTTTAAAATTGCCAAATAAAAACACATTTATACTGTCTCTAGGATTTGCTTGACAATGATTCCAAATCTTTATCTAAAACGTCTTGTACCAAACTGATTAAGTTTTGCAAACACATTTCGAATTACCATAAATCACAAGGGGAAGTTTTTCATCTAAGAAACACACACACACACACACAGAGAGAGAGAGAGAGAGAGAGACAGAGACAGAGACAGAGACAGAGACAGAGACAGAGAGAGAGAGGAGAGAAAGAGGCAGTCAGACAGACAGAGAGAATGGAGTACAGACACTAATTGCTGAACATGAACACTGAAGGATTATCCAAATGTAACGTGTGTTTTTAGGAAGAAAAGACATTAACTGTTGCTATTGCATAGAATAGCTCTAATCAGAAGGAATCTTAAAGCAGGACTGCAGTGAGAGACCAGAGCTGAGGGAGGATAAGCAAGGTGCAAGGGAAAGACCTNGCTGTGCAGGCTCTGCTTCTCAGCAGTCCCTGGTTCTCTCAGCTGATGAATGCAGGGGTTTGGCAAATAACTCTGCAAAGTTTGTGCCAGTGTTGAGAGACAGGCCATAGTGAGCAATAAAGTTTAGACCTTCAAGAAATTTACCTTCTAGCTTCCAGAGAGGTTTCACATCATCCTTCATTTTCAAAGGGGGCAGAGTAGGCCTTTGAGTGGAATGGATGTCTGTAAAATTTGTGGAATAAAACTATTAACTTCTTAATAAAGTCTCTAATTTTGATTTAAATATTTTCAGACTTCAGGTATGTGTTTTGTCTTGCTATCAAATAAACTATATTCATTTTTTTTAGGGAAGTATATTACGTTTGTTCTGAACCCTTTCCAGTACCATCTCATAATGAAAAACCCCAAACAGTTAAACTTTGGGAAGTTCAGCAGACAGTTATCAGCGAAAGCCTTCTGCATCAAGAAGCTGCCAACTGACAATAACCTTAATGACGACATTCACAGAGCCTACCTGCTTTTACAAGGCAAAGCTTTGGACACTCTCCTAGGAAGCATGATCCAAGAACTAAAAGAAATATTTGAGCCCCAACTACTAAAAAGCACAGATTGGAATACGGCAGGACTATTTCCATTCTGTAGCTCACTGGTATTTGAGATCACGTTTACAACTCTATATGGAAAAGTTCTTGCTGGTAACAGGAAAAAAATTATCAGTGAACTAAGAGATGATTTTTTAAAATTTGATGACATGTTCCTGTACTTAATATCTGATATACCCATTCAGCTTCTAAGAAATGTGACATCTATGCAGAAGAAACTTATAAAACGCCTCACCTCAGAAAAACTAGCTCAGATGCACGGATGGTCAGAAGTTGTTCGGGAAAGGCAAGATATACTAGAGAAACACTATAGGCGTGAAGACTTTGAAATAGGAGGTAAGAAAGTTCTGAATGATTACTCACTAAAATAAAATAATTTACAGGAGACCTTTGAGATAAAAAGAAAAATGGCGACCTTGAAAATTTTTATGCTCTTTCTAATTGGCTAGTGATAAAATGTTTTACTCTGAAACAACCCTCTGTGATAATTGATTTTTTTTTT
>LZPO01087391.1:8067-21902 GCA_001675575.1 Neotoma lepida | reverse complement strand
CATCCCTCTAGGCCAAAGCTGTCTTGGCTGTCCTCCAGCCCCAGGAAGAGACACCTTGACCATGAAGTTGCATTTGCTTCTTCTACCCTGTAGTGTTTGGTGCCGCTTGGGTCGGCTGAACGCTCGCTCTGCCCCCTGGTCCCTAGAGATCTCAGTTGCACAGAGTCAAGTCCATCAAGTGCCGGGGGTAAAGTTTCTCCCGCATCCTTTTGCTATCAGTATTTGCTCCGCTTTCTTCAAAGCTCCTTGGAGAGGAGAGGTCTGAGAATGTCCTAGCACCTTCTGGATTGAAGAGAACCGGAAGGGAGGAAGCAGGGACCAGGATTGTGGCCCGAGCTGGAACAATTCTGGCAGCCCTCCAAGGATCTCANCCTTCGCCTTACCATAGGCTTCCCAATTCCCAAGATTCTGACCTTGGAAGAGCTGTAGTTTGCAAAAGAATTCTACCCACGGAGTTCTTCTCCATAATCTATTTTAAAGAAAAGAAGTTGATCTTTACTACTCTTCGGTGACACAGTACTTCAAGTTCAAATAGATACGGGACAGAAATCTTCAACATCCAAAAGCAATTCCCAGAATCCCTACAAACTGGCCTAAGCCCGCTGAAGGGAAGTTCCCAAACCTGGTGACTTTCAAGGTCAGGCAGTCTGTGTAAGGAGAGAGTAATACAGTGCCTGGTTATCACTGTTGAAACGCTGAGGACGACCTTCGCTATGNGGCCTGAAATAAATGGAAAAACTAGTGGAAAGAGTTTATGAAGAATTCACTGTAGCCTGTCTTACTTTANACATAAAACGTGGCAGTCTTCCTTGGGTACTGGTAACAATAGACTTCTTTGTCCTGTTACAGGAGTGTCTCCCCTGAAATCTTATCTTCATAATGTTAGAAAACATTCAGAAAAAAAATGTTTAAAGTAATTCAAACAAAAAATGGTGGATACTTTAGGGTTTGACCAGAAATAAGAAAACTAAAGATTTAGCTGGGCTTTGGGATCGTTAGCTCTGAGATTTAAAACCCACAGCGCCATCTCCTGACATAAAAGAGAATATCATGGTGTATGATAATATTTGAATGCTAAAATACCGAAATATTCAGGTATCAGAGACACACTTTATTTTATGCTTCAAAAATCATTTCGATGATAGCTTGNTTATGATTAAAAAGCATTGTCTAGACATCTATGACCGTTAAACATTGTCAGGTGCAATTCCCAAAGGGAATTATTTGTAAAGAGAAGTCTGTGTTCTAGTTTTATATACACATCAATTTTATACATTCAGATGGCGTTCTGCTGGGGATTTATAATAAAATATTATTTAATTTTTCTAATACAGAATATGTTCATAGGAATTAAATCATAGGTTAACTTCTAAGGCAGACTGAACTATTTTTATGTGAAGGATGCTGTAAGCGTTAAGTACTGTCAAGAACGAACATGTCAGCAGACACTAAGGTACTAGATTACTGCTCAGATGATTTATCACCATGTTTCAAGGAGTGAGTACTTCCAGTAAGGCTGTTCCTCTTTGCTTTGGAGAATGGTCCTTATCACCTCTGGTGGAAAAAGTGTAGGGGCAAAGGGGATTCTTCCAGACACAACTGCTCCTGCCTCCTCATTTGAATCCTCATAACAAACATTAACAAGCAATCTAGCTCCATCTTCTCAATGACCTTNGTTTTCATTAGGTAACAGCTTCCTCACCATACAATCCTATAGAAAGGCCAATTTAGGCTTTGACCCTGAAATGCCATCTAGGGTAAATAATTTTCCAGAAAAGCTTAGTGTACATTGTAGAATTGCACATGGCATTTCAAAGTGTATTTTTAAAAGCTCNCTTCTCTTATTAATAAAGTCAGTACCTGGTAAGAACAGAGTTTTAAGTCTGGGATAGAGAGTCAATTGATTAAGTGCTTGCTTGCATTTCTAAGGTGCTGCATTTGATCTCCAACTTTGAAAGAAGACTTAGAGATGATACTCTTATTAAAGCGTTTCTCATCTATGATTGCATACACAGGCCAGCTGCTTGAACACAAATAAAAGTAGATATGCTTTTTGTAGTGTACAAAATATTATGAATATCCTTCAAAAATAGCAGATCAAACAGACAAATGCAAATGTCATNTCAGTGAAAGATTAATTTTATTAATTACAGTGAAGATCTATTAAGCTAAATATTTGGACTCGTTTACTCTGTCAATGTAAGAGCTCCTGTTTGAAAGAAATTTGATTATATATAGGAGGAACTAGATAAACAGATGGTTAGCTAGAGAGCTTTTCACAGTAAATTTTGAAATTTAACGTGGATAAGTTTGACACATTCTCAAATGTTTTTGATGAGGTCATTTGATCTACTCCAACAATTTGGTATTGCTGCACATAATCATATTAACTCATACTAAAGAAACATTTAACTTGGTTCTTTTGTTAATATATTTCAATGAAAAGTAGGGATTGAATTGTCTGGTTAGAACACAGAAAGAGAGGGGAGGGAAGGAGAAAGAGAGAAAGAGAGAGATCACATTTGTGCTATATTTACAGTGTTTTCAACTGTATATTGTAAAAAATTATATATAATATACATATTATAATGATTTATCTATTTATCTATCTGTATATATATATTTGGGTATGGTGGGACAAGCCTGGAATTTGGANAATAACTCCAAGCCAGGCAGGGCTATGTCTAAAGACCTTATCTCAAGATAACAAAACAGAAACTAACAGCAGCAAAGGCATCATGATATGAGTGTCAATGCACAGTGTCCTCCTATGGAAATTTCCATGCCAAAATCTCTAAAGGAGGACACCTTACAATATCATAAGTTCAGATGATGCCCATGGGGAGAATGACATTACCATGTGGGTAGTATAGAGACAATAATACACATTTCAAACTGCCTTGAAGAGTCGCTGGGCCATAAGCACATCCCCAAAACAAAACAAAATAAAATGAACAACAAAACAACCGAAAAACTCCCACTGTTGTCATGGATGAGAAGTCTAGATTTTTCCAGAAAGATTGTTTGTATTTTTACTCCCTTGAGTTACTTCCCATATTTACAAGAACAAAGCTCATGAGGAAAAATAAAAGAAGGCAGTTGGAACAGGAGGAAATACATGTATTTGAGTTCAAAGAATGTATATAGTGTATACAGAACACATGGAAAGGACTCTCTCATAGAGGCAGTCTTTCTTCTGAGAAGTTTATGAATTATGATTCTCACATATGTTTTGGACCTGATTGCACTGCCCTGTGAATTGCTTAATAAGGTAAGAAAAGCTGTAGTAGATATAGCAGATCTACGGCACAGTAATGTTTGTAATATGTAGTATCTGGCAATTTCCTTGATCCTACTGAGGTTCAATAGGAAAATGGGCCTGTTAATCATACCTTTCTTGACTTTGTTATGGTACTACATAATGGAGACTATGAAAGCAGTTTCTAAGGTCACCCACAAATTTAATTTCAACACTATATTATGTTTCTTTGACTATTCAGTATAAACCAGTTCAGTGACCTTTCACCTAATAGTTTATTCATGGTTTTTATATTATTGACTTTTTTTTTTCTATCAGAAATTTCAGGTACTGACAGATTTCAGAGCACCTTTCATTGAATGGGTCATGTTTGAGTCATTGGATGCAGTTAGGCAGAGTGGTCCAAGCCTGTAATCTCAGCACTGAGGAGGCAGAGGAGGCAGATCTCTGTAGGTTCCACACAAGCCTGTTCTCCACTGGGAAACTGTCAAAAAAAAAAATGTTGCATCATGGGATGTTGGACATCAGAGTGTATCCCTGTAACCACAGCATGTGGGACACAGACCTGTTAGGATCTGTAAGTTCAAAGTCAGCTTTGGCTACATAGAAAGCTCGAGGTCAGCCTTGGGTACAAAAAACCCTGTTTCAAAACACAAAAAACAGCAGCCAAAGAGTCACAGAATTTGGAGACAAAATTTTGATGCTTTATGTTCTCAGATCCTCAGTGCCCACATCTACCCCTGTCTTTCTCCACTGCGTTAAGAGTATCCCTGTGTTCTCCTTGTTGAGTGCCTGCTGAACTGAGCAAATCTGTCTCTAGTCTTTTCCCATGCCTGTAAAACCATCTCAATATCAAAAATTCCTACACTCAGTTGTCAGTCTTAGTGTGAGGCCTGCTTCTTCTCAGTGTCAGATGTATCAATGCTGCCAGTATTTCCATTGCTCTTGGTCCATCAGGCAGATTTCAACTCAGTGAGAGTATCCACCACAAAGAAGCCACCCAAAGTTAATTTCTGATAAAAAGATTTATGAAGAAAATGCATGTCAAAAGGTGTAAATTTATTATACCTCTTGCCTTTGTCACCAGCTAAGACTGCAATATTTATTGACAAACACATGCTTGTCCGAATTATGTTTTTCTTTTTAAACCTCAACTGTTTCTTGTGCCATTTTCCATTATTCCTCAAGATCAATTGTACTCATTTTTCTTGTACTTTTCTAGAATCAAATTTAAATCAATCTATAATCCCAGTTAAATCTGGGCTTCCTATTAATTGGGAAATGGAAGTCATGTGAGTGAAGAGCACTGTTTCTACNAAGATGATTTTACAGACAGTGTGCAAAGAAAGGCCTTTCTACACAAGGTAGAAACCAAGATTCACAAAGGGAAAGGTCGGTGCACCAAAAAGCACTAAATTTCCTGTTCTGTAAAGAAANCAACCATAAACAAAGTCAAAAGACAAGTGACATATTGGGAGAAAATAAGCACACCAAACATACAGAAGATGTCCACAAAAAAAAGCTGTTTAACAGAAAGAATGGAAAATAATTTAACCTGGTAAAACAGAAAAAGTAAAAATGTCCAAAATAGTATAAAAAAGAGAGTCAGGATTTTTTTAAATCAAAGTTAAAAAATAGGTTAAATTATAAAATAACTATATGCAGAGTTATAAGAAATACTGTTGTAGTAAAAATTGTTACAAACAAATGTAATNATTTTAGCACCCACAAAAGCTCAGGTCCATGCAGAAAAATCTCTAAGGATTTTCTTAAAGGGTGGAAAATATGAAACAACCTAAAGGCTTGCAAATGGTTAAATACTTTATAGGGCCCCCATCCCATCCTACAAAGTAATATACTGTTAGGAAAACTGACTGTGAAGTTAGATGTGCTGAGATGTACCTGGAGTCCCAGCACTTGGAAGGACACAAGGATTGAGAGCTTGAGGCAAACTGGATTATATAGCAGAGGCTCTGTGTTAAAACAGAAGATCAAAATTGAATGTGGTAAATTTTTATAAACCATGGCCTGAGAAGAATTTTTTAGTACATAAATTGAAAAGAATTTGTAGAATATAATATATTCAGTACGTTTAAAAAACTGTAAGATCCTTTTTACTGTTCAAGATAATAAACACAGTATGGTGGGTTTCCAGCACATAATTCCAGATTTCTTTGGGACTTTATTAGAGCCATCATCATCTGGCTAACGTAGGAGTTAGGACCCACATATCACTTCTGTGAAGTGGATCAAGGGGAATCTGAACTCACTTCTCACTGATGGAGGGGTGGTATGGTACCTCACATAGCCAAAGAAGGCAGACTGGCACTCAGAAAGAAGGGTATACTGTCTCAGTTACCACCTACACTGTGACAGTCACACAGGAAAAAAAAAAGACAGCTCTTGCAGTTGTTAGAAGGAAGAAGGCAGCATAACAATGAAAGCCCACTGAGGGTGCCAGCCATCAGAGGAACAGTTACAAAGTACAAAAAAAAAAAAAAAAAGCCCATGGGCAATTAACTTGTAAGCCTGGTGTGCTGGTTGGCATCTATAATTCCACTTTTGAGGTAGGAGGATTGCAACTAGTGGGAGGCCAGCCTTGGCTACATAGTGAAAACCTATAGTAATCTCATTTCCTCTTTGATGGAAATTATTTGATAGTTAATTTTCTTTCCCTCTTGGCAACTGAGATTGGGAGGTGGAGGGTGGGGTGTTTTCATAAATTTCTTTAAAACATCTCTATGAAAAGTGGAAAGATCACTGACAGATGTTTGATTTCTGTAAAAGAGTAAGGACGAAATGCCAGTGTCTTCTCCAGAGCCTTCGTATCACCATCCATTCTCTCCTGCATTTAGAAATAGAATCATCACTTTCACTAGTTTAAAAAGAAATCTAAAATTATTCTCTTCCAGCTATCATCCCCTTAAACCACTTTCTTTCATTGTTGCCTTGATCAACAATGTGTTTTAAAGTAATCATATCCTTTGTCAATATCTAGTGCCTAACCAAACACATCTGCTTTTCCTTACTATTCCTTACACAGATGAGGGACATTTTTAACTTTCAAAACATGAAATTATTAAAATGCAAAAGTAATGGCTTTATTGAACTTCAGTAAAGAGTAACTAGGACATAAACTTTGAAATTGAGCCATTTTATGCATACAGTTTCCTATGACCACAACGCTATTTTCTAAATACTAAAAGAGATACAAATTTGCGGAGCAAGAATTCTCACTTACTTCTTTGAAATAAAAAAGTGATTTCTGGGTGGAATTTTACCCTTTCCGTCTATGTGCATGTGTTTGTGCTGCGATTCACCCGTCGTAGCTCCTGGTTGAAAACCAAGGGTTTCTGTGTCCAGTTGCTAACGTCTTCACTTCAATCTCTCAGGGACGGTTATTTCTGCGTCACACTCAGATGTCTGATTGTCAGCTTTATGTCTCAGAAAGTGTTTCCTGCAATTCAGGCACAGTAAAGCATCTCCTTCCAGCTAGCCTCCGAGTACTATATAACTTTTATAGTCATTATAAAAAATAATTTATTGAAAAAACCTAAACCTTTTCCAACTCAAGTGACTTTTGATTTAAATGTCTGTGGTCATGCTTATGGTAATCAGTTATGGTAGATTTTTTTCCTGAATTAAGTTTGCTGTTTAGATTACAAAGTTTAGAAAATATAAAAAGCAACATCATCTCAAACAGAGCCCACTGGGAAAAACGGAGAGTCTGTAGTTCACGTTCATCATTACTTGCTTTTGATTTGTATTTAATACAGGACTTGGAGAAATTTCTTATTCTTTGTGTCGTATTTTTCCTCTTCTATATACTTTTTTACTTTATTTGTATGGCTACACAGTAAAGTCCAAAGTGCAATCAGCTTCACTCTGCTGTGATTATTTGAAACACTTTGTTTGTTAAAATTATGAGAAGCAATTTAAGGCATTAACAATACCATTAAATGTTCAAGGAAACAATGGCTTATTAAAATAGTTTGGGGAGGTTATTTAAAGGTGATAGCACAAGCAACAAATCTCCATGAATGCTTAACCGTTAAGCCCCTGAGACATAAACTCTCGATATACTGTGATCTGAATTTGAAGGCACTACTCTGACAGTGTTATTTCCTATGCACACGGGTGTAGCTGACAAGATCAATGTGTCCCATACAACCCTTAGACACATCAATCAAAAATTGCACCTTTCTTGCAAGACATAACCCACCCCCCCGTTGCTTTGTTATCTAGACTTCGGGCGTTAGAATGAAATCATTCCTTGCTCAAACGCAAACAGCACCCGCGCTATTTTTATATTTGCCAACTGAGCTATTCCGACTCGGACTGTGGTCAAAGCAATTAAGTCATCTTTCATCTGTGGGTAGTTTGATGTGCCAAGATCCAGAAATATCATTTGTTATCATGCTACCATTTAAAATAAAGCAATTTGCATACTACTTAAGCTCAGAACAGCTCTTCTCTGCTGTTTCATTTGGGGTTTTGCTTTGATCGAATCTCTATATTTTCTAGCTACCAAAGCTGATGCTATGGCTTTACTTCTTTTAAAAGTGTGGCCTTATATTTGAAAGATATTACAATACAAAAGTAGACATGCTGAAAATAATCTAAGACTAGAGCAAAGGGAAAATTTTAAAAAATGAATACAGGTGTGTGTGTGTGTGTGTGTATGTGTGTGTGTGTGTGTGTGTAAAATGATACTAGTGCTCAAATGAAGACATGATTGTTAGTTATGACAGTTTTAAAAATAAAAGTCTTTTGTCTACTTCAAAGACAATAGAAGACAAGAGGATAGAACCTCTATCAGGAAAGATTTGAAGAGATCTGGAAACTGTTCACTAAGTGAACAAAACATTATAAATTATGTGGGAGGCAGCTCAGTTGATAAAATGCTTGATCAAACACAAGGGCCTGAGTTTGATCCCCAGAATCCACGTAGAAGTTGCATGAGGTGGTACACAACTCTAACCCCTTCACTGATGGAGATGCAGGAGGAAGACCCTGGAACTTGCTAATCAGGAAGCTAGATGACCTGGGGAGCTCCAGGTTCAGTAACATACCCTGTATCAAAAAAAAAAAAAATTAGACAGGGAGTGATTGAGCAAGAAATTGACATAGATCTCTGGCTTTCATACACATGTGTACACAATGAATGTGTGTGTACATACACATGTGCATACACATGTGCATTCTCTCTCACACACACACACCAGATGACGTGCAAGAAAATGTTTATATTAAAAGGAGCTTCAAGAGGAAAAATATTAAAGAGGCTTGCAGATGATGATGTATTTGAGGGAGCATTGATTCTCAATGAGTATAACCCATAACAGAAGTGACAATTTTGAGCCATAGGTTGATTGGGAATAAAAAAGAGGCGGCAGTAGAGTGCTTTCACTAGACTTTCTTCAGTCTATTTTTGAGGAGCAAAGGTCCTACAAGGTGAAATTGCTTCAGAACTCATTATGAAGATAAAATGTGATGCTTCATCTTCATGAGGGTAAGCCGTGAGTTTAAAACTCACCTGAAGGAGCAGCTAGGAAAGCTCCTGCCTCCGTGAAGCATGTCACAGGAATTTTATAACCTAAATTAAGCTAAGTGGTNACAAAACCTATTTAAACATTCCTGCACTGTCTGTGCTAATGGGATTCACTGCCAAGCAATGGGACTCAGTCCCACAGAAGAACAACATAACAAATACTCAGCAATGGCCCATGAGACTATCTTTAAAACTAGCTATCTAAGTAAAGCTCAATCTGTCAATACAATTGCTTTTTAAGAACAAGAAGCCAATTCTGAGTGAGATCTATGAGTTGTCCAGAGGCCCTGGATGCTATGGAGGCGTGGTGACCTGTGATCAAGCTGAAGTTTTTGCAAGAGGCTAATAGTTCCTAGATAATGCCTCTTCCACCTAGTGATGGTTCTGGGAAGCTGGGTTAGGTGCTAAAGTGCTTGCTGTGAAAGACAGACAACTCAAAGTTGATCCTGGGAGGACACATAGATGTGGAAAGAGAAACCTTTATATACATATCATGACACATGCACCCATACATACCATGAACACACACCATAATAATAAATGAAAAATAATCCAGAAAAAGATCTTCTTCAGGCTGGAGTAATGGCTCATAGCTAAAGAGTACTGACTGCTCTCCCAGAGGAACCAGGTTCAATCCCCTAGACCCACATGGCATTTGTACCTCCAGCCTTGGACATCTGATGCCCTGTTCTGGCCTCCCTGGGCACTCCATGCACATAGTTGCTCACGTTTGTGTTTGTGTGTGCATGTGTGTGACAGCATGCACACTTCCATATAGATGAGGAGGATGCCTATAATCCCAGAACTCTGGAGAAGCTTGGGAGTTCAAGGACAGCCTGAGAAAGTTAGTGAATCATTCTCTCAAAAACTCAATGAAGGAAGAGCAAAGATGGATGAATTTCTTGAGTCTTTTAAGTAGGTAATTTTATACCTCATCTTTAATGATCTTGTATTTCTTGTGCATCATTTCATTATCACAGCATCAGTCTCTTCATTGCCCTTCAGTTCAAGATCTACACGCCCCGCCCCTGTTTATTTTATGCCACCTCCTTGTCAGCGAACAACAACAACTCAAAGGAAATAAATAATATGCACATCGCATCTTTTTCAAGATCCAGTCATAACAATTTTTAATCTAATTTCTAATCCACTGCAGAAGAACANAGGATCTTGGTAACAATTATAAGTCTAATTGGTACCATCAATCTCTATGGGCATAGATCAGTAGCAAAAGTNATACTCAAAGCACATCAGAGCAGAAACCAAGGAGGATGATTTTGTTTTGTTTTGCTTTGAATCCCTGGATTTGAGATATCTAATCATAATTTAAAAATTTAAGATATTTGAGGCAAGAATAGATCCAAAGGTGTAAATTCATATTATTATGAAAAGCAAATATTTTGTTTTAAAAGCACTGTATTATTATTTATAATTACCTCAGATCTGTTAACTGTCTCCTGAGGTTTTTGTAAAACACAAACAAAAACCAGAATTTCTTGTTTGAAGTTACAAACAGCAACACTGCAAGGTGAAAATCATCTTGTTCACCAAGACACTGAGGAATATCTAAAAACCAAACTTACAGTTAGGAGGAAAAGTCCTAGTTTAAAAGAAAAAGGCAGCTGGGCGGTGGTGGTGCACGCCTTTAATCCCAGTACTCTGAAGGCAGAGGCAGGTGGATCTCTGTGAGTTCAAGGCCAGCCTGGGCTACCAAGTGAGTTCCAGGAAAGGCGCCAAAGCTACACAGAGAAACCTTGCCTCGAAAAAACAAAAAAATAGATAAATATAAACAAACAAACAAACAAACAAATAAATAAATAAAAGAAAGAAAGAAAAAGGCTTGAGTTTTACTCAACTAAAAAGAACCAGGCATATGAAAAACAGGTAACCAACACAGACATAATAGATGTTTCACTGTTTGAAAATCCAACCAATAAAGCAGAGAGATAAAGTATTTTAAGTTTAATAATAAGTTTTTTGAAATGAAGTAAGAATTGAATTTACAAAGACAACAAGCACATTGTGTTCGAGAAGAGATTAAGATAGAATGAGCGGGGCTGGAGAAATGGCTCAGCAGTAAGAGTGCTTACTGTCCTCACAGACAACTCAAATTTGGCTCCCAACAACAGACTTCAAGTGCCTCAACCACCTCTAAGTCCAGATTCAGGGGATTTGACGACATCCTCTGGCCTCCACTGGCACCTACAATTCACATTTGTAATTTCCACACACATACAGATTTAATGAAAAAAACCTTCTAAAAAACAAACAAACAAACAACAACAAACTAAAGATGGAGGAACCAGCTTAGTTGATAGAGTTTGGCTTTGCAATTGAGCACTTGAGTTCAGTCTCCAAAAGTCTATGTAGAAAGCTGGACACAGATGCACGTGAAAGCACAGTTCTGCTGGCTATGCAGCCTAGTCTTTGTGGTGAGTTCTAGGACAATGAGAGACCCAGTCTGAAAAAAAAAAAAACACACATGTACATCTACATACACCCCTACACACAGGGATGCCTGGATATACACAAACACACATGTACACCTGCATATTCACAAACACGCATGGACACTTGTATACACTCCCACACACATGGACACCTGCATACATACAAATACTCATGTACACACAAGTATACATTACTCTTTTGAGTGAATGTATCCTGATTTATAACTTAAGTTTCAATATTTCAGATATAAAATGTTCAAGGCTGGGCATGGTGACTAATGCCTCTAATCCCAGCATATGGGAAGCAAAGGCAGGAGAATTATTGCAAATTCAAGGCCAATCTGCTCTACACAGTGAGTTCCAGACTATTTAGGGTTAGAGTGTGATACTCTGTCTCCAGAAAACCCAAATAAATAGATAAAAAGGCATAGTGGTGCATACCTTTTACCTTTTGTTTCAGCACTTGGGAGGCAGTGGCAAACACATCTCTGTTTGAGGCCAGCCTGGTCTCCATGAGTCCCAGGCCGGTTGGAGTTATATATCAAGACTCTGTCTCAAAAAATAAACAACAAAAGTCTCCTAACCTATAAAACAAACAAATAAGAAATGATTTAGACACTTAAAAAAAACAGCAACTAGGTGATACTTGTGGAGGAAAAGTCAGACCTGCCTCAGGTTTTTTTCACAGCAATATCCAATGTCCACTGACAATGAAGTATCCTAAGCTTAATTCAGAGACCAAGCTAATCAAAGAATATTCTGCCCATATAAAGCTGTCCACTAAATGTGATGGCAAAAGGCACCCATTCCTAAACACAAACATATTCGGCATTGTTGAATTCATCCAGGAAGAGCTGGTTGATACTGGAATTCAGCCGGGCACGCAGCGGCTTAACACACATCTCAAGAATGAAGACCACCTGGGAAAAGAATCAACACAAACTAAGATGAAACAACTACGGGGATTCTATTGGGACAGGGCATGGGTGTCAGTCTTGGGCAGTCCCCGAACAATAGTTAATTAGCACAAACAAAATGAAAGGCAGAAAGAAGTGTGACCTTCTTCCTGTCTCACTATTCCCAAATAGTACTAATTAGAAACTAAATATGGTTTTAATAATAGCCATAACTCAAACCACTAATTTTTTCTTTGTGATTTTGATTAATTTTGGTGGGAGAGAAGCATGTTTTAAAAATAGAATGCTTCATAGCTCAGTTATAATTTGTTAAGTATAAGTAAAATTAGATACTTAAAATACATAGAATGAGTTCATTTTATAAGCACTGAAGACTTTATTATTTATCTGTATCTGTACATGAAGAGTTATCGTGACTGACATTTACCCAGGATAGAATAATTTCTGATTAGATTTGAAATCATTATTTCTTGCTATCTTTAAATTTTTACTTAAATTTCATAAAATACATGTTATTTTATAAAAACAATAAGCTAATTTTAAGTTTTAATTTTTGTGTGTACACACATGCATATGTTATACATACATTCTCATGCATGCATTTGTGTATAAGTATGAAGTCAGAGAAGAGCATCAAGTGCCTGATTTGTCAGCTGCCACCTTATCTCCTGCAGATGTGGCCTCTCACATGTCTGCAGCTCACATTTTTCAGTTAAGCTGGCTGACCCAAAAGCTCCAGCTGTTCTCCTGCTCAAACCACCAACGTTGGGATTACAGGGGTACAAAGCCATTGCCAACTTCTAACGTGGGCACTGGAGATCTGAACTTATATTCCCATGCTTACACAGCAAAAGCTCTTCTTATCTGCTGAGAAAGCCCCTACCCTAGATTAACAGCTAAACACACACACACACACACACACACACACACACATTTGGTGATGGGAACCTAAGGCCTCACACTTCTGCAACTAAGCTACATAAAAAGTTCCATTTTGACTTTAACTCATANCATCCCCTTTACTATGATTTTGGATTTTGGAGCTTGGTGGATAGTTAGAAGCATCTTAAATATTTTATTATTTAAGGGGGCTTAAAAAACCTGGTGCTATTCAAGATGCTGAGACATAATGCAAAGATAGTATTCAAATTAAATATTACACCAGATGCACTCACACCATACGTGTGGTTTGCAAATGCTGCGTATTGTGCGTTATGCATATTATGATTTCCTTTGATACCTAAAACTGTGAACTTTCATTAGAATATGCAATATTGTGATTCCAAACTCTTAACTCCATGTTGTTAAAATTGTATGTATTAGTGTCTGCGATTTGAAAGGCAGGTGCTGTGAGTGTTCCAAATGGAATTTGAAAGGGTTAATTCTACTTTAGTGAAAATTATTATTTATAGTGTGAACATGAAAATGGAGTTTTAAAATTCAATGGAAGTTTTGGGAAAACAAAGTCATTTTTGGAATATTTGATAGGTGTTAATGGACAACAACATACTTTTTAGACTTTCGGAGTAGCCCTTAAAATATTAGGATCTGTCCTCAGTGTTTTTGATCTTAGCCATTCTGATAGGTGTAAGGTGGTATCTCAGAGACCTTTTGATTTGCATTTCCCTGATGACTAGGGATGTTGAGCAATTCCTCAA
>LZPO01087390.1:88599-130852 GCA_001675575.1 Neotoma lepida | reverse complement strand
TCTTTGTTCAAAAGCTAAAGAACTTTAACTTCCCTTGCTTTCTTAAGGATTTTAAAGTGGCTTGTTAAACAGTTTCTAGTTAGAGTCTGTCCGTTTGCCCAAATCCATAACAGCTTCTCTGTGCCAAAGTTCAGACATTTCTGTTGTAGCAGAACTTTCAGTTTGCTTTACAAAAAGCTTCACCTCAAGGTGAGGGTGAAATTCCCATTGAACTACTGTAAAGCTCTTAGCAAAAATTTTGCACAGCTATTAGGGAAAATAAGGTATTTTCTCAAAGGAGCAAACAGCAGCGAAGCGCCAAGCTTTGTACCTTTTCAGTTTTTCATTGGAACTGACATTCAACAAACTCTTAGATGATTTTCCTCCTAATTCCTTTTAAAGCTGTATTTTAAGTTTACTACAAGCGTTTTTGAGCCGAACAAACAGTTTTTGGACATTTATCGCCATCTTTACGGAAAAAAAACTACCCTTCCCAGAATGCATTTCTGTTCATCAGCTGTTAGGAGCTAAGTTAAGGACTCCATTTCTCATAGTTCTTTTTGGGTCTAGGGGTCAACTTCCTTTTCTCTTTTACCAGGTTTATTTTCAAAGTTTTAGCTCTTACAATGGGAGATTTGAACCAAACGTTTTGAGTTTTCAACTACGGGACATCAGGAGATTTCTGTTCTGAGCTGGCTTTAACAGGTGTTTCTCCTTCACCAGACACACCAGCCCCGGATCAGAACCGCACCTGCCTCATTAGTGGGCATTCAGGCCAGCATTTCTGAAAGCAACTTCTCAGGGAGGGCATTGTGCATTTTTTTTAGCCAGACAGTGAGAAACAAAAGCATTTACAACAGAGCTTTCCCACTGCTCTTTCAGAGAGTCTCTCTCCCAGTTCCCAGAGTTTAGTCTCAAGTTCATTCCTTTTGCCCCCCAAACCATTCCAATGCCACAGTGGCAGCTTTTCCTGCTACTTTTGTCCGTTTCTGTTTCAGGGTCTGTGAAGTTTGTGTTTTTGCCTCATCAGGCCTGTCACCTGACCCAGTCCCCCAGCAGGTTGCTTTTGTTGCGTTTGTTTGACTGTCCGGGCTCTCACAGAGCTTATGCCAGAGGCAAATCACCTGAGGGCTTTACTGACTCATCTCATTGGAGTCAGTTGAAACAAAGCTTTTCTCAGAAAGATATTTTCTCTGATAGAAAAAAGCTTTACTCCTGTATAGTTTTTCTGTTCAGCCCTGCCTGGGCTCTTTCCCTAGACAGCGTTCCTGACTGGGCCGCACAGCTGCAAAACACAGTTCAGCTGGCTTTATTGCTTTCCTCAGCAGGCCTTCCCATCAGGGAGGTATCTGCCTTAGCTCTTTGTAGCTCTGTGCCTGCACTTTCCCGAGTCTATGGCTAAGTTTTAGCTGTAGGAGAATTCTGGCTAGTAGCTTCTCAGTTGTTAGTTAGAAGCAAGGAAACAAGGCTTAACAGAGTTTTAGCTCATTGCTTCAGGGGATTGTTAGGCAATTAGGAGCACCTTTTCATTCTGATANGTGCTCACTCAGAAACAAAGCTCTTGATGCCTCAGTTCAGCTTCAGCTGGAAGGTCCAGGCTTTTTTGCTTTTTCCCGGTGCCAGTAGCCCTTTCCCAGGTCCTGTATGCCTCTGTTGCGGCTTCACCTTGGGAAAACTGTCTCTTGCTTCAGCTTTTTGCCTGCATTTTCTCTTGCTAGGCACTAACCACAGGGAACTTCTGGCTGTTTTTTACTAGCTTGAAGAGACAAAGCTTAGAAGAGAGGTTTTTTAGAAACTTGAGCCCTGCCTCCCTTATTGCAGGGAGAATTTTTCTAGCTTGAAAGAAAGAACTTAGAGAGGGTTTTGCTGTTCTTCCTTAGAGCTAATCACAGGTGATTTTCCTGTACTAATATCTCCAGGTGATTCTAATTTTTGCACTTTACCAAAAATTAAGAAAATTCTAAAAGGCTTTTTAGAGAGAGATTAAGTTTTTTTTAAGAGAGCTTTTTTAGTTTGAGAGAGGAAAAATTAAGCTTTAGAGAGATTTTACGAAGTTCTTTTTCCAAGAGGGAGAAAGATTACCAAACCTCATTCCCAAAAGAGAAAGATCAACTTTTCCCAAAACTTTTGAACTTTTTGGTTTTTTACACCCGTATTTTTGCCTCAGGGAGAAATTACTTTTTCCTGCCGCTTGGGATTAGCATTTTAGCTTCCCCCAGACCAAAAGCTTCCATAGGAATCTTTTTCTACTCGATAAGTTCAAAGAAGAACTGTTTTCTGCCCATAAAGCTCAAAGAGAGATTTTTTCCCCCAGTTTGCATTCATAGCCCCCAAAGTAAGAAAATTGAAGAGTTTTTCTTTCCCAGTTTGCGTTCATAGCCTACAAAGTTAGAAAATTGAAGTTTTTCTGTCGAGTTGCCTAACTTATCTTAAATAAATTTTTTCTACACGACCTTACACTTCTAAGTTTTTCCTACACTATATTACTATACTATACCTTATACTTATTTTTCACAGATAGAAATTGAGAGAGGGATAGAAGATAGAAATCTTTATAGAAGAGATTTTTGCGCTACAGCCTCGGACATCCTTTCAGCCCGATTTCTTTTCTCTCGAGGATAAAACCCCCTGCCCTATTTAATAAATAGGTTCCATTTCAACACCGGACATGTCCCTTTCCTTATTCCACCAGCAGGGCCTAGTTCACACCTTCACCAAAAACTCTGCATAAATCTAAATATTTTCCTTTATCTTTTGACTTTACGTCCCTGTACTATTATTCTTCAGTCCCTGTTCATGGCGCCATTCTGTGGGGCGGCTACCCACCAACCCCACAGTTCCCCAGAGTTTTCTTGGGTGTGAGTAGCAGGAAATATTAGATAGAAGGATTTTAGATTGTGGAGAAAAGATAGAAATAAAGGATAGCCTTGAGAGGGCTCGGAACCTATTTCACTGGCCCTGACTGTCTCAGCCTCAGGGTATTTGTAGAAAAGCTAAGGGGTAGAGCAAAAGACCTTTCCCCAGCAAAGCCATGTGCAGACCATCTCAGACACCTGCACTCAGGCCCGTGGTCCAATCATCCTCTCTATGCAGACCTGCTGGGTAAAGCCACTAGGAACCTGAAAATGGGCTCCCACAGCAACAGAACTTGGTAGCTTCATCCACATGGTTATGGCTTTAGAGTTAAGGATAGAAGAAACAGGTTATAGAATTTACCTCCATGCCTAAAGAAAGCTGCTGAGGCCAGGCATGTGTCAGGAGTGTCCCTGAATGGAGGCCTAGTAGAGAGGCCATTTAATGAAGCTGTGAATTTGAAGCCCAGATTGCCTTGGAGAACCCAAGATGCTAGAGATGCCAAAGTCATGGGATACCTGTTGTATTTTAAAAATGGCGTGTAAGACGAATTTCTAAACAGTCTTATTAATAAACACAAAGAACAAGAAATAAGAGTGAAAATCTGACAGAGATCAGAGGAATTAGGAGCAAGCCACCAGCTAGCCTCACCTCACCAACTCTGCCGCTGCTTCCAAAGAGTGAAGCTAAGAGAAGAGAGTGACTTCCGGTCTAACCCGGCTTTTTATGCCTGTNCATTCTGCTAACTCATTTCCTATCCTCACCAAGCTACATCACTTCCTGTCTGTCTGCACAGACCTCCAGAACTCNATGGCTGATGCTGGGATTAAAGGCGTGTGCCACCACTGCCTTCTGCTAGTTCCCTAATGTGACCTTGGACTCACAGAGAACCAGACGGATTAAGGGCATGTGCTAACTTGCAAGACTTTTGTTTTTACTACTAGTGGTTGGCTGCCCCGTTTTTCCTTCGATCCTCAGATAAATTTTATTGGGGAACACAGATAAAATATCACCACAATGGCGGGAAGGAGTCACACCATATAACAGGGCCCACATGGGAGGTTTGTTGAGGGGAGGGGAAAGAAGGGTCAGAGAAGGGGGCAGAGACTGGTCCCTGGAGATGAGAGTGAAGGAAGAGAAAGAGAGAGAGATGTACAAGGGTTGCCTTTTTTAAGGAAACATAGCAAATGCACACAGAAGGTGCTCTTAGTGGCTGAAGCTGAGGTACATCCTGTTAGGACCCTAAGGGCAGGCCAGTACAGATGCCTAAATGCTAACAATACCTCTGGAAGAGAGCTGCTAATAGGAAATGAAACCAGGTCAAGAGAAAGAAGTGTGCTACAGTCAACAAAGATGGATGGAGTTGGAGATCTGAAGAGCGCTTTGACATCAGACATGGAGATGCAGTTCAGAGTTTGCCCAGCTGGTTTTGGTCTTGCTGCGATCCAGTATTTCCTTGCTATGCTCTCATCCCTGTGTTTTGTAATGGTAATGTATATCCTGTGTCATTATATGTTGGAAGTATGTGATCTGTTTTTTATGAATTTATAGAGGATTACAGTTAAGAGAGTGTATGAATCTCAGAAGAGACTTTGAACTTTGGACTTCAAAACATTGTTGAGACTGTGATAGACTATGGGGACTTTTGAAGTTGGACTAAATGCATTTTGCATTATGATATTGTTATAAGCTTATGGGTGCCTGAAAGTACCAAGCAGATGCCACAACAGGCTGCTCAGTCTTCTCTCGGAGCTCAGGCCTCAATTTCAGTTTCCTGAGACTTAAGCAAGCAGTTTCTGGGAGGGCTATGACATAGTCCTTGCAGTAGCTCCCTTTCTGCACGTACTCTGACTGCTCAAGGTTTAGCCAATTGTTTACTGTCTGGGACCCCTCACCAACTTAGAGCTATGTGCATGGGTCAATGTGAACGTGTGAGGCCAGCCAGCCTCCACAGCAGCTCAAGGACAGAGCCTGGACCACTGAGTCAGCCCCCACAGTCAGTACGTGCTAGGCCAGCCAGCCTCCATGGCAGCTCAAGGACAAAGCCTGAGAATTGTCTAGGCCTGCCCCAAAATAGCAACTGTAACCTCCAACTAACCCTAGCCAATTAAAAATTACTAACATGATTGCCACTCACATAAACCAATCCTGAGTCTGTTCCTATGTAGTTTGTAGACCTCAAGCCCCTCTTGCTTTAAAAAACTCTGCCCCATTGCTACTCAGGGTCTCTCCAGCTCTGCTGCTGCGTCAGATGGACAGAGAGTCCCAAGTTAACTCATAATAGTAAAAAGACTCTGCTTTTGCATCAGATTTGGTCTCTTGGTGGTCTTTGGGGGACTCTGGGTACAACAAGCCAGAAAGTGGAATGTGGTAGTTCAAATGTAATTGGCCACCATAAGGAAGTGTGTCACTGTGGGGGCAGGCATTGAGGTTTCATATGCTCAGAATACCACCCAGTGTCTCAGTTGACTTCCTGCTACCTGCAAGATACGAACTCCAGAACCATGTCTGCCTGCATGCCACCATGCTCCCTGCCATGATGATAATGGACTAAACCTCTGAAACTGTAAGAAAGCCCCCTCGATTAAATGTTTTCCTTATAAGAGTTGTGGTGGTCATGGAGTCTCTTCACAGCAATAGAAACCCTAACTAAGACATATACAAATGTTTATGAATTGTCCCCATGGCAGATATTACGATCTCTCACTGGAATGCTGCAAATAGTTTTGAGTTCTATCTCATTATTATAATTTCTAATGCACATAACGAAATACGGTTTCATAGAATAGTGTTATGGTTATCATGTGACATATTTTTATAGCAGAAAGGATGTATGTAGTCCAACATTTGAAAATCATAGTTTAATAGGAATGTAGAGGAATGGATGAAAATAAGAAGGGTTATAGTAATGCTTATTGACACTAAGTAATAAGAACAAAGACTTTCGTTATATGTTCTTGAAATATTTTTAAAGATTTATTTTGTGTGTGTGTGTGTGTGTGTGTGTGTGTGTGTGTGTGTGTGTATGTGTGTATGCTATGTGTGTGATTGCCAAGGAGGCCAGAAAAATGCATCAAATCTCCTTGAGTTCCAGGTTGTGGTCAGCTACTTAAAAAGAGTGCTGGGCTCCAAACTCAAGTCCTCAGGAAGAGTGGCAAGATCTCTTTATCAATGAGATGTCTCTGCAGTCACTCTTTTAAAAATTTTATTAGGCCAGATGGTGGTGGCGCACACCTTTAATCCTAGCACTCAAGAGGCAGAGGCAGGCATATCTCTTGTGAGTTTGAGTCCAGCCTGGTCTACAGAGCAAAGAGTAAGTTCCAGGACAGCCAGGACTGTTACACAGAGAAACCCTGTCTCAATGTCAATATCATATTATGTGATATTATGTTAATGGAATGGTTAATACGTATGTAATGGCATGGTCTCTAAAGGGTAGAACATAGTTAATAAAGAAAGTTAATGAACAATTTTTCTATGGTCTTCATTTTCTGAACATCAGCTTGTTTTAAAGTCTCTAAAAAAACCCATATTACTCTTTAATTCTATGGGAGATATAATCGAAAAATAAAGGGGGGAAAGGTTTCCTTAATCTGAGATTAAGTGTTGTGAAAATTCCTTTCATGGGAAGATGTAAACATCTTTATAAGGTCCCAATTACAAACCAAAGTATGATTCCACCAAATCTCACCGTGAGGAACCAATGAATTTGTTGGGCTTCCTTAAGAGCATTAAGGGCTTATCAATAGAAGCATGGGAGACCAAAAACAGTCACATTGGAAAGTCTTCACTCAGTATGGATGATGACATAACTGCACCTCCCTAGAACCTCAAAACCCCATAGACACATGCAATTATTAGAGCAGAATTACATACAAACAGCTGAGAATAGTGGCTGAAATCTCAGGTGAGGGTTCAATGCCCCTCCCCATCTCATCCTATGAGGAATATCAATAATCAACAGGTCTAATGGTCTCTTGTAAGCAGACACAATTGGTCCAATGAATATCATAGCAGTTTAGCTAAGAGAACTATGTTCTACAACATTAAGAGATACATTAAAACCTATCACATGTATTTGGTTGTGAGCCTAGCCTTTAACGGCTGAGCTATCCCTCCAGCCCAATCACTGGGCATGCTTTAGTGAAACATTTCACCATTAGGATAACAATTTGTACCGTATCAAACTGATGAAAGGATATACTGACTGTACTTTTAGGAGAGGAGGCTGAAATCTTTTTAGATTATAAATTAGCCTATAGAAAAATGTCTGCCGTAAATCAAACAGTGAGGGGGAAGATGAATAGGAATCTCACTTACACAACTAAAGTAAAACATAGCTCTCTGAACAGATGAAGATAGGTTTCTTCTGTATCCCAGAATCTAATCAATGTTTATGTGTATAATTCAGCTATTATTTGGCTTAAAAGGGCTTATTGGGAAATATTATCATTTTTACTGTTTTCTACAGAGAAAATATTTTCCAGTTTCAAATAACTCTGGACTTTTGAATTATAACCTGTATTTATGTTCAAAATATCTGTATATTATTTCTCTTGCAGTTGTACATCAAATGTTTTTACATTCAAAAAATAAAAAAACCTATCACATGATCCACCTATATCAATCCTTAGCATTTGCTTAAGCTACTTGACATCCTACTTCACAGACACTTGCCCAGCCATGTTCATTGCTGCTCTATTCACAATAGCTAGGAAATGGAAACAATATAAATGTCCTTGAGCTGACAAATACATAATTAAAATGTGGTACATATACACTATGGAATATTATTCAGCTATAAAAAGAAAATGAAATCATGAAATTTGCAGGCATATGTGGGAGTTTGCAGGACTAAAGTAGAAAAGATCATAGTGAGTGAAGCAACTGTCATGCAGCAGGTTTCCTCAGAAACTGAAACATAGCATCCTTCAGGGAAGTTCCTTAAGCAGGAAGGTAAACAACTCAAAACAGCTTGAGGAATTCCTTGAAACTGACCAGATTAACTACAACACCCCCCCCCTCCTGTCTCTTATACACATCTAGATGTGTATAAGAGACAGTACCAGACCAGCTGCCTGGAAGAAGCAGAAACCAGCCTAACTGCCGGGAAGAGTTTTTGTTTGTTTGTTTCTTAGATTTATTTATTTATTTTATGTATATGAGTGCTTTATCTGTATATATGCCTTTATGCCAGAAGAGGGCATCAGATCCCACTATAGATGGTTGTGAGCTTCCATGTGGGTGCTGGGAATTGAACTCAGGTCCTCTGGAAGAGCAGCCAGTGCTCTTAACCGCTGAGCCATCTCTGCAGCCAAATGATATTGTCCAATCTGTTGAACTGCCTGCAGACTGTACAGTGTGCTCCAGGTCCCCATCTTTTGTGAAATGTCATCCATACTGAGGTGGGCTTTGGTGATGCAGCTGACTTTGAGTCATTTCTGCTCCTGTAAGTAACACCTCATCAATATTCCTATAAGTAACCCCAGTAGAACTCATTGGTTGACACAAATGGGACTTCGGTGGTATCTATACTTTGGTCTGTTATGGGGTCCTTACAGAATGAATAGATGTGTGTTCCATCTCCCCAGGAAAAGTTGTGTCACACAAAAGTAAACCAGACCCAGAGTGACAAACATCACCCACCATAGACTTTCTCATCAGAGGCTCCTAGCTCCAAATCTTCAAATGGCAGCATATAACCTGGAATAACTGCAGAGCAGTAAAGTAAAAAGAGATGATTGTGGCAAGGGGGATAGAGAGAGGAATAGTCAGGCACAAATAATCTGCAATGTTTGGGGGTTATCTATGGGACCACACTAGCCAACAGCTTCAAAAGAAGGAACCCTTTCCTGGCACTAGCCTTTTTATGTTATCTTGTGGTATTTAGTATTGGCATTGTCACCCCATTATAGGATTACTCCATTTAAATTCTTTTAATATATGTATAAGTATAAATTTTAGGATGCCTCTACAGGTAAGTTTCCATGCAGCCTTATCAAAAACTACTCTGTGTTAGCTGTACCTCCCCTTAATATAAGCAATCATTGAGGTTATTCTTGCCACACACTACCTTGTTCTGTGTGTTTCTAATATTTACAGCTATCATTCCTTGAGTGGAATGTATTTCTCCTGAAAAAGAAAAGGGTTACCCAACATTCACATGAAGCACATGGAAGTGTAGCAATTTTGCCCAAGATGAAACCTTATAGCTTGGGAGAAGCTTGTTAAGTCACACAATGTTCCCAAAGGAGCTAAAACATCCTGTACTTCAGTAAAGCTGGGTAAGCTCAGAGGCTAAACAACTCTTCAGGAAGGCCCCACAATTGACAAGATATACTTTGTCCCTATCTTAGTTAGGGTTTCTATTGCTATGATGAAACACCATGACCAAAACAACTTGGGGACGAAAGAGTTTATATGTCTTATACTTCGATATCACTGTTCAAGGCAGTTAAATAGGGCAGGAACCTGGATGTGGAAGCTGATGCAGAGGCCATGGAGGGATGCTGCTTACTGACTTTCTCTCATGGCTTGCTCAGCCTGCTTTCTAATAGCACTCAGGACAACCAGCCCAGAGGTAGCCCCACCCTCAATGGACTGGGTCCTCCCGCATCAATCACTAATTGAGAAAATGCCCTACAGCTGGATCTTATGGAGGCATTTTCTCAATTGATGTTCCCTCCTGTCAAATAACTCTTAGCTTGTGTCAAGTTGACATAAAACTAGCCAGGGCAGGCTACCACTCTGCAACTATAAAATTGGTCTAAGGTCTGCTGAGAGACACTCTCAGACAAACAGAGGTGCCTAGAAGATGCTCAGACCATCTGAGCACCATGCAGAGACTAACTGCTAAAAGTGAAGACCAGATTCCTGGAAGGGGCACTGTCAAACCCATATAGCTACCTTCAGGCTGTGCAGTGTGCTCCAGGATTCCAAATTTTGTGAGCTCTTACCCCTGCTGGCTTTGATGGTAGTGCTGTCTTTGAGTCATTTCTGCTCCTTTGCATAACCCCTATAAAACGTATTGGTTCACCAAGATGGACTTTGGTGGTATCCTTAGTTTTTGTCATTGGTTTCCTCTCTGGGGTGGGTAGATGTTCATGTCTCCTGGGGAATGGTGTCTCACAGCACAAACTACACCATTTGGGGCACTCCTGGGAAGAATAATTGATTTCCTCTTCGTTAATATTGTGTAACCCATGATCCTCACCTTTGAAATATAGCTGCTTATTATCATTTTTCTCAACTGTTCACTTTCAGCTAGCTTGTGTTTGATCTTAACTCCTTCATTAGATTTGCCCTGCCACTGATGCCTTCTTTGACCACATTAATTTCACTCAGTGTATTTTTCAGCAAAAAGATTTATGTACAGCTTTTATTTGCATCTATTTCTGGGTAAAAGATGTTGTGTTAGAGTACTGAATCATTCCTCACTGTTTTCTTGAAGCTCGTTGAGCTCCCTTAACACTGATGCTGTAAATTCTCCATTACAAAGTTTGTTCAGATTAGCTCTTTATTCTGACCATAAAGTAAAATATGATTTCCTGAGAGTTCTTGGTCCTGTTGACATTCAGTGACATCTCCACATTGAAAGACTTGGTATTTATTTCAGTCTTCATAATCTGACTTCCTGCCTGTTCTTCCCACAGTTTAATGAAGCTGCTTATTTTCTGTACTTGTAGTCATGTCTGCTATTTCAGTACTAGATGCTGCCCTATGCAAACGTGCTGTTAGTGTGTTGTTACTGTTTGAACACTAGAGGCCTAGTTTTTTCCAAGCCTCAGTTGATGTGGTATTCAGAATGAGCTGGGAGAGTACATAAGGTTAATGTCTCCCTACAAGCCACTTTCTAGAAATAGGGTAAGTACAGACACTTTGTCCACAGTTGCCAGCTTGTCTTTCTTTATTGAATTCTCCTTGATTCTGGGAAGAATGATTGCAGAAGGGCTGGCCTCAGGCTCTTATGCCATGTTGGTGGCCACCAATACCACAATTCTGTGTCAAACTTTTATATTAGTCAGCCATGACTAGTATAGTGGTGGATTGGACTAAAATTCACACTGCTATGGGCTGTCCACTACTGACATGGACTCATGACACAAGACTGTGCTGGCTGACAGAATCAGCCACAGGTGGTGCTGGCTGCAACAGAAATCTAACAAACAGATTGGGACTGTGCTTCTCTACTTGCCACAAGGGATATTCCAGTAGCTCTGTGCATGGGCACTGGCCTGAGACTGGGGACTGTTAGGGCCTGCCCAATTTTTTGTTTTATCTGCCTGGCACTAAGTTCCAAAGTAAAAGTCTTGCCTTGCTCCCATTATATAACTCCAGGTAATAGAGTCTTGCTCCATACTGTAAGCGCCCAATAAAATGCTGAAGGAAGACCCAAGACTCAACTAGTATGCAAGAACAAAGAGCATTTATTTACCAGCATGCAGGGGGCCAACATCTGTGCAAAATGGTGATGACCCTGAGAGGAGCATGCAAGCTCCTCTTAAGCACAGCTAGGGGAATTTTAGGAACAGTTAGGTCATCTCAAACATAATTGCTCAAGCAAGCAGCAGTTACACTAGTACGCTTTTCATCAGCTGAGATTCAGTTTTACCACTTTTGGAACATACTTGAGCAAGCTTGGGCAAGTCCAGACATGACGCAAAAGGGAGGGCTGCAAGATTTGTCCTTGAGACATTGTGAGGCTGACTCAGGCCTTGTACATGCTCTCTCCCTCATCCTGAATATAAGGGTGTTGTTGATAAATGGCCCTTTGTTGGGAGAGACACCTGTTTCGCTCCTCTCAGAGAGCTGAAACATAAATTCAGTTGTAAAAGTGGGGAAGTTTACACTCTTCAATACTATACTGCCTGAGCTTGAGGTAATGTTGGTGAAGCAAGACCCTTTGCTATCAAGGGTGGCATCTAACTGAATACCTCAGTCTCAATAGCTGCAAAGACACACACATCTCAGGGGTGCACACAGGCAAATGCTGCTGCTGGAGATGAGGCCTTTGCCTATGTGTTTGCCATCACATTTGCCAGCCTTTACCTGATGTGTGTCTTTGCTTGCTCGGCTTTCCCCTGTATGTGCCAACATGTATGACTCCATCTTATCAGGGCACAGGTCATTTCCTGATGCCAGGGAAAGTGTACAGACACCATCTACAATTTAGTGTGTAGGCTAGCCATGCTACTGGCATTAGAAACCAGTGGTCACAAGTATTAATATAAGCAGGCTGGGTCACAACTATAGAAATGTGAACTAATCTTGGGAGAGGTGCCAAGTCTGGAGGTGATGCAGGCTAAAATGTAAAACTGTTTCACCAAAGATTAAGTGTCCACCTGATGCCAGGGCAGGTCTAAAGTCCATGTCTATGAGCTCTGGCCTGGGTACTGTTGCTTATTTTCTACCTAGATTTGAGTGAGGACCCAGCAGAGCTCTAAGGCAAATTACTGTGTTAGCACTTTGCCTTTCTTTCCAGCAGGTAGAGTCTTGTTCCCAACTCTACTATGCAAGGTTGAGAGAGGGGTAATAGAAACACTCCCATGACTACATAGTAATGTAGTGTCAACAACTCTGCAGATAGCAGCCTGATGTAGAGCCCTGTCAAGAACTGGCTTCTCTGTGCTGGATTTTAAGTATAAAGCCTAGACTTAATCCCTTTCCCAACCTTCAGATGAGAGATGTCTCTCCCCAAGTTACTTGGAGTTGAGGAAGGGATGACGTGGGCAACTCTTTCTTTTCTGTCTTCTTGAACGTGTCTTTTCTTACAAATATAATAAAACCAAGTACTGTGGTCAGAAGTTTAAGCTCTAAAACCAGGAAATGAGGGTCACAGGAGGCTGAGAGATTAAAATAAACTGAGGCAGATGTGACATTATTCATTATCAGCACACAGATCACATAGCCACACAGCTTGGCACATACAGCAGAAATCTGAAGCAGCAAAGACACATCAGGTAACAGCTGGCAAAGACAAAGGTGAAGACACTCAACTTTCACCCCAAGGACATATTTATACACAATTTTCACAAAAGTGGCATTTTGCCAGAAATGGTTATATAGCAGATTACATGATTGCTCAATTCTAGTTCCTGGCTCAGACTTCCCTGGATGTCCAGTGTATTTATTCATATCAGTGCCATGTTGTGTAAGCATTATTGGCCCTTATGGCCTTCTGTTCCCTTCATCTAGTCTCTTGACTGACTCTCCCATCATTAAAACATTACAAATGCATATAGACTAAACAGATCATTATCCATGATATATCCAACTCCTCAAAAGGTAATTATCATTTTTAAGTTTACTGTTTCGTCCACACCAATTTTCCTCACATATACATACATTCAGAAGTATTTTTCTGAGAGTGTATTATATAGGAAGGCCATGAGAATATTCTCTTGCAGAAATCTAACTGCAGAGAATGTAATTGTCAAAAGGCTACAGCTATTGCGTTCATAAATGCTTTACTATGAATTGCCAAAGCCATACCTAGCAAAGAGCCAGTTGTAGCAGGGACTCATTCTTGAGCAAAATGTTTGCATGAGAGACATTGGTCTTTTCTGAGAGTCAACTTCTTATTAAAACTCTCCGAGGGCTCTGTAAAATATTTCATCGACTACAGGGAAACCTAATCTCTTTCCACTCGACCTCAATCCCAGGCATGTTTCATGCTTATACAGTGCACTGTTTGTTTGTTTGTTTGTTTTCGTTTTTTGTTTTTGTCATATAACCACTTTTTATAATCCTTGCATATTTATTCTTGTTTTATGTTTTTGATTTATTTTTGTTTAAATTAAATTTGTTTTGAGAATTTCATATATGGGTACTATATTTACATCATTTCTACCCTTCCCTCTCCAACTCCTGTGTCCCTTACTCCCTCTTAAAATGATGCTGTCTCCTGATTTAATTATTATTGATATATGTAATATTCATAGACAAATATAAAAACATCTATTGGTTCCATTTAGTGTTGCTCTTGTGTATCTGTGTTTAGGAATGACCACTTAGGATTGGACCTATTAGGGGCTCATCCCTGAGTAAAACTGATTCTCCTTCTCTGGACACCCGTAGCTCTTCATCTAGGGGTGGGGTGCTGGAGGATGTCTTACTGTATGCTGTGAATATATGTTGTTCCCATTGGTTAATAAATAAGCTGCTTTGTCCTATGGCAAGCCAGCTTAGAGGCAGGTGGGAAATCCAAGGAGAGAGACAGGAAAGAAGAAAGGGAACACGTGATGATACATCGATAAATAGAAATGGGTTAATTTAAGATGAAAGAGCTGGCTAGCAAGAGGGCCTGCCATAGGCCATACAGTTGGTAATTAATATAAGCCTCTGAATGATTATTTTATAAGTGGCTATGGGACCGCAGGGCTGGGCAGGACCAGAGGAACGTGGGACCACAGGCCGGGTGACACCTGAAAAAATTTCAACTACAGTGGGGTCTTGTGAAATTCTCCCCCTCCGTATTTGCATGTCATCTGATCTTATCATTATGCAGGTGTTTGCAGGAGGCACAGAAGTCCTTGTGCTCACAGATGAGCACTAGGGGAACCTGAAATGTTAAACACAAGGGGTTGTTCTTTCAAGGGAAGGGATTCATAAACTGTTCTCTGCCCAGAATGCTGGGAGTGGATGTGGTAAATAGTCTTGTGGGCTCTCATTACAAAACAAACAGGATTCTCAGATATAATAATACAATGACCTTTGCTCGTGTTGATTAAGAGGGCCTTGTTTTCACACACAAATTTTAAAAATTAATTTTAAAATGTTTACATGTTCATCAGTGAAATTGCAGTGCAAATATTTTCAGCCTCTCTGACTTAAGCTGTAGTTCCCATTGCCTATAGTAAAACCAAACAAAAATAAATACAAAAAAAATCCCCACCTCATCCTCAGCATCTGAGGTCCTAGAAGGGAAGTACAAACTGTGGATGCCTCATCCTCAGCATCTGAGGTCCTAGAAGGGAAGTACAAACTGTGGATGCCTCATCCTCAGCATCTGAGGTCCTAGAAGGGAAGTACAGACTGTGGATGCCTCATCCTCAGCACCTGAGGTCCTAGAAGGGAAGAACAGACTGTGGATGCCTCATCCTCAGCATCTGAGGTCCTAGAAGGGAAGAACAGACTGTGGATGCTTCATCCTCAGCATCTGAGGTCCTAGAAAGGAAGTACAGACTGTGGATGCCTGATCCTCAGCATCTGAGGTCCTAGAAGGGAGGTATAGACTGTGAATGCTTCATCCTCAGCTCTGAGGTCCTAGAAAGGAAGTACAGACTGTGGATGCCTGATCTGTGTGGCTATCATTTGGCAACTGCTCGTGAACAGGAGTGTCCTTGCTAAGAAAAGTGCCTCTGAAGTATGCACTGGAATTAGAACCATTCCCATGGATTACTGTCCAGCAGCCCTTGTGTCAACATGGGTCTCCCCCAAAGCTCTTAGCTCCTCCTAAACCAAAGTCCTCATCTTAGCATCTTGAATGTTCCAGGACCCCGCAGCCCAGAAACACATGTCAAGTCTCCAACAAGTTACTGACTCAGAACCAAGAAGAAGGGATCACAGTCTTATTCATGCACTGATCCTCTAATCCCAGCTCCAGTGAAAGGCAGTCATCACTGCCTTCAATCTCATCACATTTTCTGACTCCAGGTTCCTCATGCTCTGGGTGACTTACAACATGGGTGTCTTACAGTTCCTGGACATGGAACCTGATGTCTGCATGAAAGCATGGCCTTGCCTCTGCTTATTAAGAGGAGTACCCAAAAGCAGGTATCTTGTGGTCTGTAAGGCACAGGTCTCTAGTCAACTTTCTGGCTCTCGCCTCTGTCTGAAGGCTTTTTGCTGCCACCTTGTGACTTCAGCTGCTAATAACCTCTGACCCTTATGCCACTGCAATAGAACTCTATGCATGTTTCTGCCACAGAGGGAAAGGCCTGGATTTTCTTTGTTAAGATTAGGCTGGGGGAAGGGGGCTTACACAGTGCCTGGGGTGTGGCATAAATGACTGGAAAGTAACTGGAGGAGCCAGCATTTGCCCAGTATTTAAGAAAGCTACTGTTGTTTACAGTGGGAATAGAGGAAGTACTTCCAACAGGAGTCGCATGTAATTCTTTTCTGGCCATTTAAGCATAAACATTAATCAGTTCCACTTCAGATTACATGTTGATCGAGGTTTTCTTAAGAGGCCTTGTCATCTTCTGAAGTTGTAGACCAGGATATGGAGCCCAGGGGAGGGGTGCAGTCTAGGGTCCCTAGATCCAGCCTGTATTCCCACAAAGCTGAAATCTGCTTCTGAAGTTGTAGACCTGGGGTTCCTAGATCCGGCCTGGCCTCTGGTAAAGCAGAAGTCTTCTTCCAAAGTTGTAGACCAGGATTTGCCCCCCCTGGGGGGGAGGTGTAGTCTGGGATTGTTGGGCAGGCTTAAAGGGGTTTTGTGGGAAGTGGGTGGTGTCTTACCTGGGGTTCCTAGGACTAGCCTGGGCTCCAGTAAGGCTGACGGGCTATGGGCCCTAGTATGGAGCCCAGGAGGGGGGGGTGCAGTCTGGGGTTATTGGGTGAATTTTAAGGAGTGTTAGCTGACAGTGGGTGGTGTCTTATCTGGGGTTCCTAGATCCTGCCTGGCTTCTGGTAAAGCCGGAGACTTCTTCCAAAGTGGATATTGGCTGTAAAATAAAGGATAACTATGCTACAATCCACAGACCCAGAGAGACTAGATAACAAGGAGGGTTTGTGGGGGGATTCTTGGATCTCCCTGGGAAGGGGAAATAGAAGAGATTTTGTGAGTGGACTGAAGGCGGGTAGGGATAGGAACATGTGCAATTAGGTTGCGGGATGCAGGGGAAAGGGAGAGTACTGAAGGAGACTACTGGAAACAGGGCACATTTCAGGGCCAAGTAAAAACCTGACACAAAGAAATCTCCCAGGAATCTACAAGGATGACCCCAGCTTAGATTCCTAGCAGTAGCAGATATGTAGCCTGAACTGGCCATCTCCTGTGACCAGATTAGTGCTGGTCCAATTGCCATCAGTGAGGCTTCATCCAGCAACTGATGGAAACAGAGGTAGACCATAGCCAAACATTAGGCAGAGTTAGGGGAATCCTGTAGAAGAAAGGGAGAAAGGATTGTAGGAGCCATAGGGGTCAAGGACACCACAGGAAAACTCACAGAATCAACTAACCTGAGCTCATAGGGGTTCACAGAGACTGAACCGACAACCAGGGAGCCTGCGTGGGACTGACCTAGGCCCTCAGCATATATGTGACAGTTGTGTAGCTTGGTCTTCTTGTGGGAATCCTAACCGTGGGAGCAGGGGCTGTCATTGACTCTTTTACAGGCTTTGGGGACCCTACTTCTCATACTGGGTCACCTTGCCCGACCTTAATACATGGGGAGGTGCTTAGTCTTATTGCAACTTGATATGCCATGTTTTGTTGATATCCATGGGAGACCTGCCCTCTCCTGAATCCAAATAGAGGAGGAATGGAGGGGGGTACAGAGGAGATGGCTGGGAGAAGAGGAGGGGAAAACAGTGGCTGGGATGTAAAATAAATAAATTAACTCATTATTTTTTAAAAGGCCTTGTCACTAGGCTTCATTCTTATTTGTGGGAAATTTTGTCGGTTCCTGTGATGTGTCTTGGTCAGGGTTCACTCAAAAGTAGACTATAGTGAAAACTATTGGAGATTGGACTTGAAGGATGGCAAAATATGAATGTAGGAGTTTTTAAGTCCCAAAGAATTAAATCTTCCTCTGAACAAAACAGAGAACACTTTTGAAAAAGAGGAAAGCACCAATGTGGACACAGACTATGGTGCAGTATGATGCCTGGAAGTTTCCATACAAAATGCATGCAGAAAGCAAGGGCTAGGTGTAAGCAAATTAGTGAGAGAAGAAAACTGATCATGGGGGACTGGGGGTCCAGCTCAGTGGGAAAGAGTATACACACAGCATTTTGAGTGCCTGGGTTACATATCAAGCACCTGAAAAAGAAAAGATAATGATTGTGAGATGTCAGGGATTCCAGAAGAGGGACAAGGATGGGTGGCAGTACTTGAAAGCCACAAACAGAACACGTGTGGCGGCCAGAAGTCGATGAAGGAATGTGACAAGGGTCTCTATCTGAGGGAGCTCCCCCACTGAAACAGTGTAACTGGAACCACAAAGTAATGAGTCAAAAGAAGGAAAACTTTCCCTAGGACATCTCATGTTGGGGAAGAGAACAGCTTGGAGCCCTGGTTCCTGGAGGTGACCTTCCTCCCAGGAAGTGAGTTCTTACAGTTCTCATAACCACTGCTAAATGTACATGTGTACACTTCCTAGCTTTTGTTTGATTTTTTATAAGAATAACTATACTGTACTGCTGTGGGAGAGAAGGGGAAAAGTAAGAACTTTTCTCTCCTTAGTTCTGGCAAAATCTGTCAATAGATCCATTTCCTTTACTAATAATTCCAGCTTTCCAGGTCTCTCAACAAGGTAGCAAGCCATGGACCTCATACTCTTTTTTTCTACCAAAATAGCACTTGTAGGCATTTATGACAGAGTCCTAGATTCCTTGGTGACTGTTCAGGTTCATTATCCTGAGAAGTAGGAAGAGTGGTTGAGTGGGATTATAATCTCAGCACCTAGAAAGCAGGAGGATTTCCATGAGTTCAAGGAGTCCAGCTTGGGCTATAAGACCCAGTTCTCAAAACAAAAACTGAACTTAGCGCCACAGCCTAGCAGTCATAGCTCCTTTTAGCTTCTAGGACTGGTAATAATGTACAGTGAAAAGATCAGTATAAATTTTGGGAGGTATTATTCAAATAGATAAAAAGATCACACTGATAACAATTATGAAAACAACAACTGACCATTAATGTACAAAGCACTGTCCTTCAAGGACTATCAACCCAAGTTTAGTCACTGCATGAGAACACCAAAGAGTGCTGTTGCAGTGGCTTGGGATTGGCAGTGGAAACTCTAAAAGGAATCTTAGAAGGAGTCTTGTTTTTAGGCAATGACTGGATAGAAGAATATGATATCTGGACAAAATCTGGTAGATAGCTAGTGAAGGAGAGAAAATGAGATAAGTGTGTGGGTATAGGTTCAGGACTGAGAAGGGGACTTTGTGTAAATTAGTAGATGTGTGGTTTCTTTGGGTTTTAAAATTTGGGCAATATGCTTACCACAACTGGAGCATGATTCCAAGCACTCTAAATATTAACATGGGGAGAGTATTAGACTATAAGCAGTTTGTCTCGGAGCATATCAAAGGGCTGTGATCATCTAGAATTAGTTTCAGTGTCCATACTACAGGTGAAAATTTAGATCCAGTGGCATTCTGAATTGAATATTAAATTCTAATATACTAAATCTGACAATGAGCATACAAAAAATAAAAATTAATTATTAGGGATCATCACATGAAAAGATACAAATCCTTAATTCATTAATGAAATAAAACTACAGTGGCTAGGAATATGGTCAAGTGGGTAAAAGTGCTTGCTATTCTAGCATGAGGATCTGAGTTTAGATTCTTAGCATCCACATGAAAATCTAGACATGGCTGTGCACCCATAACCCCAGCAATAGGACGTTCAGGGAAAATGGAGGCAGGAGGATTGATGGGGATTTCTGGCTACTAGCCTAGCAAAACAGTGGGATCCAAAGTCAGTGAGGGACCCTGTCTCAAGAGAATATGGTGGAAAGTGATAAGTGATGACTGGCACCCTCTTCTGCTCCTCAGAACTCCACACATGTGCACATAGGCATGCACATCTGTATACATACATATGCCAACGCCCCATACCTAAAATTATAAAATAGAAATAGCATTATAATATGATTCCATTATACAAAAAAAAGAATGACTAAATGAATTTTTAAGAATGCCTACTGCTGGAGTGGATACTGGTAGAGCAACCAGTGCTTTCAAGCCTGATTAGTAGCACAATTTGGTGATTTCCCTGTATTTACTGAAGCTCAACAAACACCACATGTCACCATTTCAACAGTTGGATCTATATGCAACAGAAACAAGTGTGTATGTCAGAAAAGGAAATATAAAGAGATGGCCACAGCAGTAAATATTGATAATAGTAACTGTAAGAGTTCAAAGCTCTGTCAAGAGCGCAATGATGAATTAACCACACCATAGTTTTGGCTGACTTACTTGCCAAATAAATGGTCCAGTTAAGACTTATGAGGAGAAAGGGCCACAAACATCCTCTGCTTTTTATTTCTAATGGAGGGAAGATGTAGCTTCACACAAAGCCTTTGAACATTTGATCTTCTTTTCCAAACCACACAACTCAGTCAACCCCATGATTTTATGTTAAAGCCCTCTGCCTTCAGCACTGCCCTCACAAGACTCAGATCATCTTGTGTGCCTCTTATACCTTCCACAGATGCTTCAAGTTCATTCACTAAAAGGGACAGGGTCTCTAAGGTCTCTAGACATTCTTTCTGAAAACATCCTCCTCTCCTACTTTACAAGCAAGCCTTACACTCTTACTTGTCCTTACTTGTCCTTCACATACACATTCATACCTGTTGTCCTTCATATTAAAGGACTTGTTTGATTTCAGCATGTTGGACCCTAAGTGTTAAGAATTATTTTCTAGCTGGGTCCTCAAAGCCTGGGATGTGGGAAGAAATCCACAGAGCTGCCTGATGCCACTCAACTCAGGTGGGTGGAAGCCACCCATAGGCCAGCCTGGGTCTTAAAGCCAGGGCTGGCTGAAGACATTCATGGGCATGCCCAGTGCCTTGTGGTGCCTGGTGGGAGGGTGCCATTGTGATGAGCAAATGTGTGGTGAAGAAATGAGAGAGAAAGAGAAAGAGAAGGGTTCATGTGCCGTAGAAAGAGGTAGAATGGATGAAGCAAAGGCAGTGAGAAACAGGATGATATGGGTGGCCTGCTTGCCATCTGGGGCCATGGTGACATGCGGGCCTGGGCTATTGCCAAAGGCCATGTCTGGGTCCATGGTCCTACAACAGCTGGGCTTTGTAGTGACATCTGTGGCCCATGTTGCCACCAAAGGCCACAAGGATGCCCAGTGTCTGGGCTGCCACCTGTGGCCCTGCAGATGTTGGAGGACCATGCCTCTGCAGAGGCCATACCAATATGAGTGGCCTGTGATGCCACCTGGTGATATATGGGACAGAGCTGTAGCTGAGGGCCATGTTTGGTTCCATGGCCCTACTGTAGCCAGTATCTGAGTTGATGTCCTTGGCGCCTGTTACCACCAAAGACGATGGGAATGCCCAGGGTCTGGACTATGTCCTGAGGCAATGTTGGTGTCCAAGAGTCATGATGCAGCTGTGCCATGTAGCCTGCACTGCCACCCAGGGTAATGGTGACCTCTAGGCCTGAGCTGCTGCCAAGGGCCATGTCTGGGTCTATGGTCCTGCAGCAGCCAGGGTCTGTGTTGATGTCCATGGCTTCAGTTGCCACTGAACTGTGTGTGATGTCTGGGGTCAGGTCAGCCACCTGAGTCCATGTTGGTGTCTGAGGGCNATGCTGCCACTGGGGCCATGTTGATCTAAGTGGCCTGCTGCCACCTGGGGCCATGATAACCTCTAGGCCTGGCTGCTGCTGAGGACCATGTCTGGGTCTGTGGTCCTACTGTAGCTGGGGTCTGTGTTGGAAGTCAGTGGCCCATTTTGCTACAAAAGGCCACATGGATGCCTGGCTTCTGGGGCTGTAACCTGTTGTCCTAGGGCTGTGCCACTGCTGGAGCCATGCTGGTATGAATGGCCTGCTACTTGAGACCATGTTGGTGTCTAAGAGTCATGCTGCTGCTGGGGCCATACTGATCTGGGTGATGTGAGCTGCCACAGGGGCCATGGTGATGTCCAGGCCTGAGCTGCTGCCTAGGGCCATGTCTAGGTGATGGTCCTGCTGCAGCTGGGGTCTGTATTGATGTCAGTGGCCTGTGTTACTACAGGGGGCCATAAGAACCATGCATGATGAAATCTGAGGGCCAGGCTGAGCCGGCTCTACCCTTCACTAGCCCTGGGAAAGCTTCCCTACCCCTTGCTGAACACTGCAGCAAGAGAGCTGGCTCCAATCCTCACGGGAGAGCTGGCCCCCGGCACTTTGGAGAGATGGTCCCACCTCTCACCACAGGTGTAGAAGAGCTAGCCCTGACGGTATGGGAATAGGAGAGTTGGCTCCATCCCATGCCTGAGGTGGGTGGTCCCAGTGACAAGGTCTGACCAGCCCAACTACCATGCAGGCCCACATCCAGGGCCATAGGTTGGCCCACCCTAACATCTACCCTATCTATGACCTGCCAAAAGCACCTCCATGACTCAGGGCAGCCACAGGATATCTGAGAGGAGTTTCAGTGAAGGTCCAGTGATGATGGTGTGCCAGAAGCCAGAGGCCTTGAACCAGACCAGTGTGATTCATTGCAATGAACATTTCCTAGTAAAGCTGATAAGACGAAAGTGTATATAGTGTGACACACCATGGCTCCCAATGCCACCAGGACAAATGAAAAGGTGTTGGAGAGGCAGGAAAGACTGAGGAGCAAAGTAGTTTTTGTTTGTTTAGTTTGGTTTGGTTTGATTTTTTTTGTTTGTTTGTTTTCTTTTGGACGGAATGCTGCAAGCATAAAAGGTGGATAACGAGGGACTGGGAAACGAGGGGAATTGGGGTACATGATGTGAGATTCCCAAAGAATCAATAAAGAAATTATGTTCAAAGAAAAAAAGAATCACAATCAACCATGAGCAGCTCGGTCCTTTCCAGGCCTGAGCCAGCAGAGGACACAGATCCACCCCCCTAAGCAGACTTCTTGGTCTGGGGGTCACACAATCAACCAGGAGTGGGTTGGCCCTTTTCAAGCCTGAGCCAGTGGAGAACACAGATGGCTCCCTCTTGTAGTAGAATATTTTAAGGTGTGTTACTTTTGTTTATGTTGCATTTGTTTAACTCTGTGTTACGGTGCCTGTCTAAAACACCTGATGGTCTAATAAAGAACGGCCAATAGTGAGGCTGAAGAAAGGATAGGCAGGGCTGGCAGGCAGAGAGACTATATAGAGGGAGAAATCTGGAAAGAGGGATCAAGGAGGAACAGCCAGAGAAGGAGGACGACTCTGGGGGTCAGCCACTCAGCTACACACACAGCAAGCCATGGAGAAAGAGTACAATTTACAGAAGAGAACAGGAAAAGCCCAAAGGCAAAAGGTAGATGGGATAATTTAAGATAAGGACAGCTGGCTAGAAACTAAGTCAAGCTAAAGCTGGGCATTCATAATTAAGAATAAGCCTCCATGTGTGATTTATTTGGGAGCTGGGTGGCAGGCCCCCAAAAGAGTAAAAAACCAACAACACCCCTCTAAGACTTCTTGGTTTGGGGGACACAATCAACCAGGAGCCCACCCAATGTCTCTGATGCTGGGTGATCAGGTACCAAGCAATGCCTGAGGTTTCTAGGCCCAGGCATGCAAGAGAAGAAAAGCAACAGCTCTACTCAATCCTTGCAGCTGGGGCAGGCAGGACTCAACCAAGTGCCATCTAGGACCCAACTAATATCCGTGGTGCCAGATGCTTGGGCACCATAATGGTGAGCTAGTACAGGGTGGGGAAATGGAAGAGAGAAAGGTAGAAGGGTTCATGGGCTGGGGAGAGAGGCAGATCTCAAGAGGTGAGGGTAGTGAGGAACAGGCTGATATGAATGCCCTGCTAGCCACTCAAGTCCAAGGAGATGTACAGGCCTGGGTCAGGTCTTGGTCCAAGGCCCTAAAGCAGATGAGGGGGCATATGTAGACACCTATGGCTCCTGTCACCACTGAGGGCCATGCAGAGACCTGTAGTCTTGGCCACCACCAGAGGCCATGTTGGTATCCAAGGGCCACGTTGCCATGGGGGCCATGCCAATATGAGTGGCCTGTGCTGCTACCTGGGGCCATGGTGACTTCCTGGCCTGGGCTGCTGTGGAGGACCACATCTGGGTCCATGGTCTTACCACAGCGAGGGTCTGTATTGATAACCTAAGACCACAAGGATGCCTGGGGTCTGAGCTGCCACCAGTGGCCATTTTGGTGTCCAAGGGTTGTGCTGCCACCAGGGCCAAGCCGATTTTAGTAGCCAGTGCTGTCACCTGGGGCCATGGTGACTTCCTGGCCTGGGCTGCTGTGGAGGACCACATCTGGGTCCATGGTCTTACCACAGCGAGGGTCTGTATTGATATCCTTGGCCCATGTTTCCATCAAAGGCCACACAGGTGCCCAGGGTCTAGGCTGCAACTTGTGAACATGTTGGTGTCCAAGGTTGTGCTGCCACCAGGGCCAAGCCGATTTTAGTAGCCAGTGCTGTCACCTGGGGCCATGGTGACTTCCTGGCCTGGGCTGCTGTGGAGGACCACATCTGGGTCCATGGTCTTACCACAGCGAGGGTCTGTATTGATATCCTTGGCCCATGTTTCCATCAAAGGCCACACAGGTGCCCAGGGTCTAGGCTGCAACTTGTGAACATGTTGGTGTCCAAGGTTGTGCTGCCACCAGGGCCAAGCCGATTTTAGTAGCCAGTGCTGTCACCTGGGGCCATGGTGTCTTCTGGGCAAGGGCTGTGGCCAAGGGCCATGTCCAGGTCCACAGCCCTACAGCAGCCAGGGTCTGAGTTGATGTCCATGGCTCCTGTTACCACCAATGGCTTTGCAGATGCCCAGGGTCTGGTCAGCCACCTGAGACAATGTTGGTGCCTGAGGGCCATGCCACTACAAGGGCCATACTGATCTAGGCAGCCTATGCTGTCACTGGGGCCATGGTGATGTCTGGCCCAGAGATGCTGCTGTGGGCCATATCTGGGTCCATGGTCCTGCTGCAGCTGGGTCTGTGATGAGGTCTATGGCCTATGTTAGCACAAGAGGTCATTGGAACCATACTGTGCTGAACCAGCCCTACCCTTTACTGGCCCTGGGATGGCTGGCCCTGCCCCTGATGGATACTGCAGAAGGAGAGTTGGTCCTGCCCCTCTGAGGAGAGCTGGCCTCCACACTCAGGAAAGATGGCCCCACCCCTCACCACAGGTGTGCATCTCACCTGAGCAGAACACTAGAGCTGACCCTGTGGTCAAGGATGCAGGTGAGCCAGCCCTGAGAGTATAAGAGCAGGAAAGCTGATCCTGCTACCCCTTTGTCTGCCATGTGGTGGTATGGGGTTGAGAAAGATGCCCCATCCACCTATTACTACCTGCAGCAGGTGAGAGAGCTGGCCCAGGGTCACTGCACTGACCCTCACCTACTGCAGCATACAGGAGAGCAGGCCCTGCACCCCACCTGGGGAGCACATTAGAGCTGACCCTGTTGTGGAGGGCATAGGTGAGCCAGCCCTGAGGGCTTGAGATCAGGAGAGCTGACCCTGTCCACCACCACCCTCTCAGAAACCCCCTGTAGCAATTGGGAGAGAGGGTCCTGCACCTCACCTGGGCAAAACAATAGAGCCGGCCCTGCTGGTGTGAGTGTGGGTGATCTGGATCTGAGGCCCTGAGAACAGGAGAACTGGCCCTGCTCCTTGCTGCAGGCTGCATTGGGTGAGCTAGCTGAGGCAATGTTGGAGAGCTTGCCCAGGTGGTGATGATGAGAGAAAGCTGGCAGGCTGACCAATCCAGCTACCACCCAGGCCCAGAGCCAGGGCTATGAGTTGACCCACCTCAACATCCACCTCATCATAACTGTTGGAGCATGTGAAGGGACTTGGACCTACAGATCCAAAACAGCAGGATCTCCAGGACACAGGACAAGAGGATATCCAAGAGGAGCCCCAGTGAGAGCCCATTATCAGTGGCATAGCAGAAGCCAGGACCTCTAGCCAGACCAGTGACTCATGGCAAAGAACACTTACAAGTAAAGATGATTGGACTAAAGGGTAAACTGTGTGACTCAACAGGCAACACTACAGCTTCCATGACAAAGATTCTTCTCTTTTTTGTTGTGTTTGTTTTGTTTGGTTTTTAGTTTTCTTTTAAATTTGGTTTTGCATTTGGGGAGGGGGAAGGTTGCAAGAGCAGAGGGCAGATACGAGGGGATGGGGAGATAAGTGGGATCAAAATGCATGATATGAAATACACAAATGTTGGGCCCTGAGCCCCCAATCTGGTTTGAACTGTTGACCTGCTTGCCTGGCACAGGATGTTTTTGTTCTTGACTCCTTCCTCTTGAGCTAGTCAATTACAAGTTCTTCTTCCCCTGTACCAGAGCTGTTTGAGTAAACAAGCTGAGGCCAAACAACCTGAACTTTTGACCACTGGGGATTTCCATTCTGCTATGAGTCTGCGTTTCTGCCCTATATATACCCAACCCTCTCCCAAGAATAAACAGCATTCTCTTGAGATGGATGACCTGCTGTCTTGTCTCTGTTCAATCCTCAGCCCCTCGCTCAAAACTTGGAGGATAACTTGCAGTGCAGGCGCTACACACAAAGTATCAAAAAAATGAAAAGAACTCTGTAAGAATTCTGGGACTCTGAAACTTGAGGTTACCTGTGGGCTGCCTGAGGCATTTGTTCTTTTCTCTGTCTCTCTTACTACATCAAGCTTGTAGCCAACCTCTAGCATGTTCACTTCTACCCAGTTCCCTTGAAATATACACTAGTTAATGCTGTTTTCTTCCCATGATGTTTGGGGTCATCTTGGAAGTGAGAGGACCTTTACTCAGGGCACTCCAAGATAAAGCTATTGGTGATTTGTTAGAGAGGTTTCCAATCATTGTGATGGCAGCCAAGGGGTTAACCCCTGCATGAGGACAGAGACAACAATACCACTTATAGTGGGACCAGTAGAGTCAGACCGGCCCCCCATTGTCATGCCTTGGAAGCCTCGCTTAGGATAAAGTTCTGGTAGTTATTCCTTGGGGGCCTCCTGGAGAGGAAGGACATACTCTAAGGGGGTAGGCCTTAGATGAGCAGAAAGATAGAATCATTTCATGCAAGGGCCCCAAGTGAGTACTCAGAGAATCATCCACTCTTGACCAGTAAGGATGTCACAGAGTTCCATTCCTACCATCAGTTCTGGAAGGGCCCACACAGGGGTGGCATGATAGATATGTTCTTTCATCTCCCTACAGAGCTCTCGGGATGGTGAGGCCTTACTTTAGGAAATCAAGTAGTTTAATCAGCAGGGAGGAAAGGGACCCATTCCCTGCCAGGGGTTATGAGAAGGGGAAATTCTGAATGAATGTACAATCTGTCCTAGGACAGAGGCAGTCTCATGGGATCTGATCTTTGCTGTCAACCATGGAAACTCCAAGTAAGGCTTTCTTATTGATGTCTCCTTCACTTCCTTCCCTGAGGGCTCTCTGTGAGTCTTGAACTCATCCAGTGAGGAAACTCTCAAGGCAGCAGAAATCCCAGGTTCTGCCAAAAGTCTATGTGTGGAGCTTGAGGGAAGATTGAGGAGACTGTCTAACCCCGAAGGCACTTACTCTGCTGTCATCTTTCAGAGCCTCATGATATATATACACAATCACTTCCTCCCCAGTTTTCTTTGTGATGTGGGGATCTGTGTCTAGGAGCAAAGACAAACAGAAGTAGTCAACACAGGAAGGTGAAGACTTGGAAAATTCACCAGTTTCCAAGACTACCCTCCCATATTGACACCAACTACAAGTTGAAGAACCCTCAAGAGCAACCTCAGGTCTGATGATCTGCAAAAAGAGCTCAGGGAACTCACTGAAAGCCAATATATGCATGGTTATAGATTATTGTAGTGAAAGGAGATATATGAAAACAGCCAACGAAAGCACAGAGCTTCTACCTGTCCTTGCCTTTGAAGTCACAGACAATGCCAGTCACTTCTAATAAAAATGTGTGACAATATACAGGAAATTTTGCTAGCCAGTAAAGTTTACCCAAGCCTAGAATTCCAGAAAATTTATCGGGGTTACCTCACCCATTGTTTACCACCATATGTCCAACCTTAGTCTTTAACCTACTGGAGTTCTATGTAAATCCATGTGATCCAAAGCTTCTACCATAAATCATTACTAGCATAGACTATCTAGTTTATCCCAAGGCTTCCAGATAAACAAAGACTATTAGCAGACAGAAAGTTAAAGGGAAAATAGACTGCCTTCCAGTAGCCAAAAGCCAGGCCTCTCTTTGGGGTGGAATTAATTCTTAAGGACTTTTCTTGGACCATGAAGGATCCAGCAACTTAAAGGGTCCAAATAAATACCAGAGCTTGCCCCAAATTGTAATTGTGGTTTTCATTCTGAACCTTTGTGCCTCAGGAAGGCGCTCAGAAGATCCCAAGAAGAAGTATGTTGTCGTTAGGGAGCCAAGAAGGCTTACATCAAAACTGTGTAGTAACAATATGTGATATTAATACAGATGCCAGACAGTGATCCTGTGTTACAAATTCTTGGAGGATCCTTATCCTTAAAACCAGAGGGATAAGAGTTTGGGAGATTATACACCAGAGTAATAATACTTTCTATCATTTCTACAGGTGATACTGGCACTGGTACTTTGAAGAGTATCAGGGCCATGGCAACTGCCAATGCTATAGCTAGCACCAATGTTCCATCAAGTATGAGATGCAAATGAAGATGGACCATCAGATTCCTCTCTTGATGTATGAAGCGAGTAGTTAAATATGGTATAGTGACAAGTAGTGAAGGGCTGAGTGTGTGAGGAGGACAGTGTACTCTATAGCTGTTCACTGTGGACTGTATTATGTCATATTCATGTGCTGAAGCTGGAACCACTAATGGGATCTGGAGATTAGGTTGAAGAAGGGAGGTAAGCTAATCCAATGCAATCAGTGTCCTAAGAAGAAGAGATGCTGGAGGGCAGATGCCCAGGAAAGTGGTATATTACTGAAGTGATCCAGTTCAAAAAGAAAAAACCTGCATGTTTTTTAGGTGATCTAGCCTGTAATGTATATATGTGTATATTTAGATGGATGGGAGTGGGTAAGGGCTAAACAAGCCAGAAATCAGACCAAGTGAGGGAAGAAAGAGGTTCTGGGGAGATGGAGTGAGCGAGGACGTGCAAGTGGCATGAAAGTGGAAAGAAGGCTGGAGAAATGGTACGTGGAGGAACAAGCGCATCAGGAGCTGACAAAAGAACACTTCATTTCCAATTCCATGAGGAAACCTAATACTTCATATGATAATGAAAATAAAAAAAAATAAATAGAGAAGAAACAAAGAAAAAATGCCTCCCGTACTTATTCTTAGGCCCAATCAGAGAGAGAGAAGGGCAAACCCAGCTGTTTAGCTGCTGGGTGTTTCTGGACGAAGGGCTAGTGTTTCTAAGGATCCAGTCTTCTAGGTCAGAGCGACCTGTTTTCTCATCAGAGATGAGTATGACTTGAGTCATCTGACTCAAGGGGAGTGAAATAAGCCCTCCCACGGCTTTCAACACCAATGACTTGCAGCATGCAAGCACTCTCTGCAGGAAGGGGACTTAATGCTAGTGATGAAAGAGTAAAAGGTCACTTCAAGTTATGATTCCAGTATGTATAGGGATGAGCCGAAGTCTACAATACAGACATGGCTATTGGTAGCTACAACTTAGAGCAGAGGCCGCATAGGAGACCCCTGTTTTGGGCACATTTTGTCACAACACTAGAAATGTTCCTATTATGGGTGGCTTACTATAGGAAAAAATATACATATCTGTACTCCCCAGCTAAATATTTCTCTCTGCACGAAGCATAGAATATAGGATTCAGGCCAGTCATCTCTTGCAGAGGTATTGAGAATTGGAAGACTATGAGGAAAATCATTTTCATCATCTGAATTTTTTAATTTTATAATTGATATGTAACCAAGCACATTTGTAATTATTGGGCACATTTGTAATTATTGGGTATAATATTATAATCCAATGCATGTGTACAAGGTGTAATTATCAGGAAAATTAGCATTCTGATCTTCCCACATACTATGATTTATATGTGTTGAGAACCTTTAAAGTCAATTTTGTCCAATTGTTTAGATTTGTATAATTAGCTACCATAGATTTTAGCTATTCAATTATTCTGTGGGCTGCTCCAGCTACTTCCTCGTAATTGCGTGCCAGATGGTGGTGGCACAACCAGGATTGCTTCCCAGAGAAACCCTGTCTCGAAAAATCAAAACCAAACCAAACCAAAACAAGACATAATTGTGTTTGGTAGCCAGTGTTCACTCTCTCACTTTCCATCTTCCCCTTGCCTTCCTAATCTCTAGTTGCTTCTGGCCTTTTCTCTAGTCCTATATGATCAACTTTTATTGGCTTCCACAAATGAGTGAAGCCATGCAATATTTGTCTTTATGTTTAGTTTATTTCATGGAACATGTTTTCCAGTTGTATCCTTGCTGTTGCACGTGACAAGAAGCCATCCTTTAAATAGCTGAATCCTAGTCCAGTGTTTATATGTACCACATTTTTGAGTGCTTGGATTACAGCAGAGGATGGCGATGGCATTAATGTCAGGGTCTGGCAGCTTAGCCTTTAAGTTTCATGTCCTCCTTGTCTATTGCCAGGGTCTTCAAGGCCTTAGCAAGCCCTTCAGTCCCAGGATGAGCCATCTTTCCTGCTCCAAACACATTGTTTATTCCACCTTGAGGGACAAGGCAAAGAGCTACTTGGGGCTCATAAGGCTCTTCTTCATCTGGTATTGACTCTCAGCTGGATTCCACAATAGGGCCAGTGAAAATTTAAATTCACAAAAGCAGTCTTATTAGAAACCTTGCATTTTTCTCCCTGATTTAGAAATTACAGAGGTGGGGGGAGAGGGAGGTAGCTAAATAGGAGGAAGTATCTTCACAGTGAAACATGAAAGCCAAGGTCAGCAGAATGGAAAATATGATATTGAGGTTAGTGGTGTGTGGTAGTTTGAATGTGATTGACCCCCAAAAGCCCCCATAGTGAGAGACACTATGAGGCACTATTAGGAGATATGGCTTTGTTGGAGTAGGTATGGCCTTGTTGGGGGAAGTGTGTCACTGTAGGGGCAGGCTTTAAGGTCTCATCTTTGCTCAAGCCTTGCTCAGTGTGACCAACAGTCTACTTCCTGTTGCCTTCTAATCAAGATGTACACAGCACCATGTCTACCTGCACACTGCCATGCTCCACACCATGATGACAGTGAACTGAACCTCTGAACTGTAAGCTGCCACCTCCATTAAATGTTTTCCTTTATAAGAGTTGCTGTGGTCATGGTGTCTCTTCACAGCAATAGAAACCATAACCAAGACATAGTGTAAAGGAAGAGGATGCAACTCACAGTGTGTTTCCCAAGGAAGTACAATCCATCTTCTCTGCACAGCCCAGAGATCATCTAAAATCTCTTCTCAGCACAGCTATAACACGAAACCTATTTCTTTGCTACTGCTAAATTAGCCTCATGGCCATGGTAGTTTCTTTCTTAAATCAATGAAATGCATTCAAACCTTGTTGAAACGACTGCTCTATTGCATGAAGGATGCGGATTCGTGGAAAATTCAATTACTGTTTCCTTCCACTCCTACATCTGCACTCCCTGCTTATTTCTATATTAAATCATGCCACTCAGAGAATCCTACTCTGTAAATTCCCTGAGCATTTGTCTCAGCATTGATAAGAAAGCAAACCAGAAATAAAGAGTATGGCCTTAGGCCATGGGATCACAGAACAGTGGGGACAAGTACATTTTTTCAGCTCCTCCATCCACAATTCATACTCCAGATCTCCCAGGTTAAACCCACTCAGTCTCGAACATGCATTCTTTTGGAATGGACAATAAAATACATGAAGCCGAAAGCATTTTCTGTGGGTTTATAGAAGGAACTTGGAGGGCAGTTGATTGAAGCGCAGCTGGCTTTATTCCCTCATCACTTGTTCTCTAATCTATGCACGGGTCTTAGAAGGTGAAGGTTTCTGGAGAGCCCTAACTGAAATCAGAGGGCAAACAAAGCCTCAGATGATTTTGGAGTTCAAAGGCCTGGGTATGCTCTTGCTTCCTCAAAGAGAAATGGGTGACAGTTCTCTCCTCAAGCATGTGGTGAAAGATGTCTGAAATCTCTGAAGAACAGTTACTTAGACACACAAGCATGATGTATGCATAAAGGCTCACCTCACAACCCTGCCATGCTCAGTTCTCTGGGCAGTTCACCCTGCCCACTGAGAAGGTAGGGTACTGCTCAGAGGTGCAGCTCTCTCCTCTCTCTTCTTCAAAAAAGAGGACAAAGATTTCTATTGTACCCTCATGGGCGAGTGTAAGAAATCAGCCTTTGTGGGAGAGAAGCAACGACATCACCAGGGGAAGCTAGCTCATGATTTAGGAATATATGATGAGCTAGGACAATCAGAGGAATCTCTAACAGCTACCAGCTTATATTCAGCATATAAGCTAAAGAGCAACGCAGGCTTTTCTACATCTGCCTTTGCCCACTATTAGACTACATAAAGGATCCTGACCAAAAGTTGGTGCATGTTTTGGAGGTGTGGCTCAGTTGTACCATGTGTACCTGGCATGTGTGGTGATTATATTATGTCCCCCAAAATATTGTGTACCCTAATAAAACTTATTTGGGGTCAGAGAACAGAACAGCCACTAGATTAAACATAGAGGTTAGGCAGTGGTAGCACATGCCTTTAATCCTAGCATTCCCGAGGCAGATCTCTGTGAGTTCAAGGCCACACTGGAAACAGCCAGGCATGGTGGCACACACCTTTAATTCCAGTGGCACACACCTTTAATTCCAGCACCTGAGATCTCATGTCTTTGCTTGAGAAAGACACATGCCTTTAATCCCAGAAAGGAGGGGCAGGAAGCAGAAAGGTATATAAGGTGTGGAAACCAGAAGCTAGAGGGCCTCTTAAGCTTTCAGGCTTTGAGCAGCAGTTCAGCTGAGATTCNTTCGGGAGAGGACTCAGAAGCCTGCAGTCTGAGGAAACAAGATCAGCTGAGGAGTTGGCAAGGTGAGGTTGGCTGTGGCTTGTTCTGTCTCTCTGATCATTCAGAATTTACCTCAATACCTGCATGAGACCCTGGGTTCCATCCTTACTACAAGGAAAGGTTGCTCCATTTTAGATGTGTGGTGGTATCTGTGTTCCCACTTCTATGACTTTATCTTGATCTTTCTTTTTCTAATGTTTCTTTTCTGCTGGGTCTTTCAGCCTTGTCTGAAAATGTCAACCTTGGGGCCATGTTTCAGTTTGCTGAGTGCAAGAGGAGTAGTAAGAGCAATGACAGAGAGTCACCAAACCAAAGAAATGGCATTGCAAATGCTGTCAATTCATTTGACTGAGCTAAAGCTGACATTGGTTGCCACACATATAGTAGCCCCCATGGTTTGAAGAAAACATCAAAGCAAACAATTTCATATGGCCATCATAGGATGTTTACTGTACAACATGAGTTTGCTATATACATGCAGCCTTGTATAAAATGTATACTGTGTGTGTGTGTGTGTGTGTGTGTGTGTGTGTGTAAGGAAATAGCACCTCAGGGCCTTCTAGATGCTGTTTCTGTTCTCTTGTACTGGCCGTTCCATCTAATTCTAAGCCTTTGCTTTTAATTAAAGGATATAATTAGATATGTATCAGTAATTTGTAATATATGATACAAAACATAGGCACAGTTCAATTATAAAGCACAGACTTGTGTAAGCAGCACTTGGTTTAAAGGACAGACACTTTGTGTAACTAACAGACCTTTCCTGTGTCCCTTCCCAAACACAGAGCATGCCATCAAATCCTTTACTGGTTTTTGTAAAACTCTATACATATGCCATCTTTACCCCCTCTCCTCTATGCTACAGCTTTGCCTCTCCTTAAGTGTTGTCATATGAGGCCATACTCTGTTCCTTTTGACATGTTACTGTTGCTCACTCTAGTGAAAGTCATTTATCTTGATGCTAACAGCAGTAATTTCTTTGGTTTTATTGCTACGTAAGTTCCATTTCATGGATGTTCCAAAACAATTGCATTCTAATGGCAGGTATTGTACTCATCATCACAGTACATTGTGACAGAACACTGACCCTATAAACATACTGAAGGAAAGTTAACATTTAAGGATGAACTTGCATTTTGAATTTTTCTCTACACAAATAACTGTATAAATTTGACAAAAATACTTGAGAGCCACAGAATAATTATGATTTCCTCTATTCATCATTCAGCTCATTTATGTAGCTGGAGATTGCACAGTAATGTATGTGGTCCTCTACCACAGTGCTAAGCAATGTGATGACTCTGATAGCCACAGAGCAACTCAAAGCTGCTTAGCACATACAATTTAAGTACATCGGACAAGGGGATGATTCACTTCCTGGCTATGATGAACTATAGTGCAAACTTCCATCATGATACTGAGAATAGCATCCAATTTAACACTTATGTGTCATATTTTTTCTAGAAAATTCCATTTAATATTTTCAGTTGGCTGCAGGTTACTAAAACCATGGAAATCAAAACTATGGATAGAAAAACTGCTATATAATATTTACAACCACTTTGTCAAACACTGCACTAGATAGATATATTGAATCTTAAGAAGAATTCAGAGAGAACTGACATTTTATGGTATTGTTGCCTGAGGATCTCTCTTTGTTTATGGAAGTAAACATTGGTATCCATGTTAGTTTTCCTGGGGCTGGATGGTTTAAACACAAATGTGTTACCTCATAGTTCTGGAGGCTACACGTGCAAGATCAAGGTGTGCCTGGTGTCTTATTTCTTCATAAGGTTGTGGGAGGAAAATATCTTATACCTCCGGCCTAAATTTTGGCCACTCCTTGTCTGTGTCCAAATTTTCCCAGGCTGGACTGGAGACTCGGCATACTTCTAGCTTTACCTAATCCCAAAGCTATATCTATATTTTAAGGTTTTGTTTTTCCATCAGCACCCCACTTTTAAGAACCAAATTTGGTTTTAGTTTGCTAGGTCTGCTGTAACAAAGCTCTATCCCTCAGTAGGAAAGAGACATGAACTGATTGTCTTGGGAGTCCGAGAGCCTGGAAATCTGAGATGTTAGCAGGGTAGGTTCTTTCCAGGCTGTGTATGAGAACTGGTTTTGGTTCTTGCCCCTTGCCTTGTACATAGAAGGCTGTTTCTCCCTATGATCTTTCCTTCAAGTGCGTCCAAATCCTCTCATGTATAAAGACACTAAGGTCAATTCTAATTAGATCCCCCTAAGTAATTACACCTGCAATGACCCTATCTCCAAAAGGGCTCCATTCTGAGGAACTAAGACAGACCCTTGACATAAACAGAAGCACTGTTCAATCTACAAGAGTAGTATCTCCGAACAGTTTTACCACCTTTTAGATGTAAGTCTTTGTTATATTTATTCTGTGGTTTGCATCAATTGTCAATTTCTTGCCTCCCATCTCAGACTGCATACTCTATGAAAACACTATTGAATTAAGTGTTTCCCTTTTTACTGAAGCAAGATGTTAAACTGTCCCAGTAGAGGGCAGTGGAGGGACACAAAAAGAGGGTGAGAGTTTTCTTCCATTTCTAGCAGTAGCAGAGTGACTCAGTGATGAAGATTTGCAGCCATTTGATGACCCCACAGCCACTGGTCCAGAACCCAGGATCCCTCGTGGTAACACTGTGATGTCTGTGTGACAGTAATCAGTATCCCTTTCAACAGACAAGAGATTTCAAGTCATCCTGTTAGCTTCGAGCAAGGCTACCCATTTGCTGATCACCCTATCTGCCCTGCCTGTCCTCCAACAAGCTGCTTTTTGACTTGTCCCTACTGGGATCAACTGAACCCTGGCTAAGAAGAGCCAGCTTCTTTGCCAGACATGGGGCTGAAGTATGCCTTGCATCATAAGGGATCTGAACTCCAACAGTGCATTTCCTTCCTTCAGTGGCCCAGCCCTAGGGGATCATGTAGTACTTTCTTACATCTCATTATTACTCTAGATCACAGTTTAATTAATATATGAGTGAAAGACACCCTGTTGAATCTGCTATGAATGCCTGATTAGGCCTACCCTCATTTCTGATACTATGGTTAGAATACATTTTCATTGTTCATTACTTTTTGAAATACAGATATGTTTGCAAGTTACATGTATATTTAAATATATATATATATATTTATCTATTCATTTATATGTATGTACTCATATATTTATATGTGTGTATATATATTCATTCATATATATCATCCAGGTGCCATGTTTTGTTTTTATTACAATGCTGGGGTTTGAATCCAGGACCTTGTACATAGTAGGCAAACACTGTACCACTGAGCTACATCCCCAACTGAGTAAATGTACTTTAGTAACTTATATGTAGATTATTTTTCTTATACCATAATCAAATCAGTAATGATGGTATGAGTAATGACAAATTTGTTTCTTCCACCATTACAGTGGTCCTCCATCTTTCTAATGCTGTGACCCTGTAATACAGTTCCTTATGTTGTGGTGACCCCAACCATAAAATTATTTAATTGATACTTCAAAACTGTAATTGTGATACTGTTATGAATCATTATGTAAATATCTGTGTTTTCCGATGGTCTTAGGCAACCTCTATGAGTCATTTGACCCCCAAAATGGTCATGACCCACATGTTGAGAACTACTGCTCTGACCATATAGTTCAATTATTCTTCTCACTGATTGAATTATGACATACAAAACAATTGTCAAAAGGAGATACTGCTCAGTTTCACAAGGAGAGCTCTTACTATTTCACATTGTATATGATATTGCAGTTTTCTGTTGCTTTGTTGTGATGTTGGTGTTGGAACTCAGTGCCTAGAGCATGCAAACAAAGCTCTCCCACTGAGCTGCATCTCAGTCCTGTTATGTTTTTTTCACTATTTATGGAGAAAAGAAAGTTCCTTTCCCTTCTTAGAGATATGAAAAGCTTTATTATGAAGGTAGCTTGAGACATCACTTTTATTATTGATGGAGATAATTTCCGTATTACATTTTGTTAACACAGTGGGTTGGGACATGTTTTTGTTAACAATAGACCTTTGGTCATACATATCCCTTGATTTACGTATTACTGAGTTTTCCTGGCAAAAATTTCTCTTCATCAGTTTTCGCTTATTTCCCTGAATATGTTTGGACTCATTTCTCACTGTTCTTTATTTGTCTAGAATAATGCCCATTGTCATTTTACTACATGCTACAAATTTAAAATGNCTGTCCTTTCCTGTGTTCCTTTGGTTCTCTTTGAGATTTGATGAACTTGAGATATAGTATTCATTTTACTATTGAATCCTTTGGGGAAATTGTTCTTTGTTCACGTATTCTGATTGCTGTTGGTCAGTTCACAGTTCTGTATTGTCCTGAGTCATCAAAGCTACATTTCTAAAATATTGGCCATTTTGTTTATATTTCCAGATAATTGGATGAATGTTGCACATGTTCTTATTTTTATCACAGTGATAGACTGCACATATAAAATGCGAATGAAATATAAACATGCACATGAAAATAGACACAAACAGTCCTTAGTCATCTTTCAAAAGATGTAGCCTTTTCTTTGGAAATCTAGGCTCACTCAATGTGGTGACATAAAGAAGGAGCCCTGTTTTCTGTGACTAACAGTGGAAAGGCAGTTTCCCCTGGCCTGCAAGGCACAATTATCACAAATTGAGTGTTTCACATGCAAATATGCCTGCATCACAGAGCATGTCAACTTTACACCTTCCTCTTGCTATTTTTTCAATGAATATTCCTTTGCTTGGATGGTTGAATTTTACTTAAAAAATATAGACCAGGCATTCATACAAAATAGACCTTTTACTGGATTGTGTTGAAAATAGAGGTTAAACTCAGGAGGAATGGTATTTAATCCTGTAGTCTTCCAGTCTGTGGATATTTTTTTTGTTCTTATTTAATTTTATTACTTTTATTACTTTCTACTTGAACACAACATATATTGATTTTGAAAATGAATGTGTTTTGAGACTATGTTGACTTTATTGGTTATTTTCATTGAAGTATAATTTTAAATTCATAGGTCTTACTCTTCTGCATATAGTTCCTGTGACTGCATCTAACAGCATAAATGCCACAATCAAGAAAGAATTTTCTCGAATTTCTTCGTAGGAAACTCACCCTTTTAGAGACAAACACTGGCCCATTACCAGCTTCTTGCCAAGCATCCCTTCCCTTCTCTTACTATCTGGATCCATGTATTTCACTCTCCCTGGAATCTCCTCTCAGAATACTAATAAAACCTAACAAAGACTTCTGAGATCTTTCCCATCCTCACTCCTGGTCCACATCCTGCTCCCAATATCTCTTTCCTTCTTTTGCCTAAGATCTAAAACACATCCTCAGACAGTCTCCCAAGCCAGAAATCCTTGGATCAGTATATGCCTGCCGTTCTTCTTCTGTATGGTCCTTATCTTTGGTTCATGTCTCAATCTAAACACAACTCACCTCTTGTTGTTGTTGTTGCAATTTCTTCAGAGATTGAAACATTCCACCCTGCAGGGGAGCTCCTTAAGCCAAAAGTAAACAAACCAAAATAGCTTCAGGAAGTCCCTGAAACTGACCAGATTTCCTAGGCCTCTCCCTCCAAAGAGTGAACAGTAAAGAATTCTGTGACTTACTCTTAGCCAACCCAAACCAAAGAGAAGACAATGAGACTAGACTATCTGCCTGGAAGAAGCAGAGATTGGCCAAGGTACTTGGGAGAGAGTCCTTTGGAGAGGACACTTTCCAAGCTATTGAGCTGCCTGCAGGCTGTGCAGTGTGCTCCAGGTTCCCCTCCTTTTGTGAGCAGTCAGTCACCCAGGCTAGAGTGGGCTTTGTGGATGCAGCTGTGTCTTTGAGTCATTTCTGTTCGTTAAGTAACCTCTCAACCATATTCCTATAAGTAACCCCAATAAAACTTTTTGGTTCACTAATTTGGACTTTGGTGCTATCTGCACTTTGGCCTGTTGAGGGCTTTCTATCTGGGGGTGAGTAGAGGTGTGTTATGTCTCCCAGGAAAAGTCTTGGTACATATCAGCTCACCTTTCACATGTCCAATCACAGATACTATCNCAGTTTGGGTCTGGGGTCACATCAAATCACCTTGATTTATCTATTGGTGTTTTGTTCTTTACTGTCTATGGTCTGTATTTTTGCTGTGGCCCTAAATAATGTCCTCACTTCCAGAAACCTCCATTTCTTCCTGGAAGTCCCACCAGAAATGCTTATCCAGAATGTAGAGTATGTTTTTTCTCTGCTGTAAATTATCCCTGATTGCTCAACTCCTGTCCAAAGGATGAACAGAAAGCGTTTCACTATAGACAGGTCNGTGATACAATCCCAGCTCTGGGTTCTTAATGTGTCAAAGGCATAGCTAATACTCCAGAACCCAGCGAGATCCTCCTGGGGTCCTCCACTTATGTGTATACAGCACTACATGCAGTGTACTGTAAATTTGACTGGTCTGTGCACATCTGTCATTGACACCTCGTTAGTTAGATAGCAATATATCCAGATCCTAAAGGCAAATCTGCCAGAGTTCCTATATAAAGCGAGATATCCCCACTGACATCTACAGAATTCAGTACTCATGTGACATGAGTCACTGTTCTCCTGATAGAAAATAACCTCACGGTAGCCATGGTGACAGCTCTGCAGTGGCTAGCATTCTGGCTACTGCTCTGAACAATAGCATGTATGATTTCCTTAATACCCTCTACTTAATACTGTGTCAGATATCAACAGAAGCCTGCCCCAGTAAGAATGGGGGAACCAGAATGAGCTTGGGGTATATGTGGTCTTCACCACAGTATCTGAAGAGACATCCATCCTCCAGCTCTTGCTTTTCAGTCACAGAGGAGGCTTCAGTCACATGCTGCTCCCTCTAGCTGTCTGCCACAGGTAGCTTCTCTGCTTCCACTGCTCCTTGGTACTGTGGGCCTTCCTCAGGTGTCTGTGTCTCATTAGTCACCATCCCACCCTCTACATATCCCCAGTCTCAGAGGAGAGGCATGGAGGGTGAACTGAAAATCAATACCAGGCTCCTGACAATAGCCAGCACTTCAAACACGGATATACCAGAGGGTACAAAAGCAATGCCTTCCCCAGAATCCAGAATGCCGGCAGCTGAGACAGTTTTTGTTTCCTGCAAAGGAGTATTATAGACAGAGTATTTGTGTTTTCTCAAAATCCAGAGTTGATGCCCAACTCACTGATGAGATGGCATTCAAAGGTAGACCTACNNGGTGTGGTGGTGCATATCTTTGAACCCAGTACTACAGAGGCAGAGNCAAGGGGATCTCTGCGTTTGAGGCCAACCTGATCTGTGTAGTGATTTCCAGGTGGCCAGCCAGGGATCATAAATAGGATTTGTGTCCTTATAAAGGTCTTAAGAGAGAGAATCAGCACTCGTCTGTGTCCTGTCAGTGTGGTGATACACTAAGTAAGGGAGAACACGGCCATGCTTTACCCTGATNCTGGACTCACACCTCACCAAACTGTGTAGAATCAACTTGTTGTTTAGAAACCACCCGACCTGTGACACTGTTATAGCAGCCCAAGGGAAGATACGTGCTTCTGAGAAGAGGTGAGCTTCCTGGCTTTCCTTGTCTGGNCCTTTCAACCAGCTGATCTGCCACTCACTTTGCAGCCGCTAGCAGGCNCTGCTGAGTTAGAGACGCCCNAAGTCTANTTGGGTAACTTCTGCTGGTCTCTTGTTAAAATGCTAGCAGTTTTTGTTCTGNTTCCCATCAAGCATTGCTCTGTCTTTGGCCTTCTGGTCTTTTATAATTGAAACATACATTTCTGGAGTAATCCGGCCCATTGCTCTTAGAGTTAATGTGTTTAATGTGTGTGCTTTCTAATTCTCTAGAGTTTAGCCCAACTTGAATCATTTGAAATCTGACAAGTATCAGGAAACAAAGGTGGTTTATTTAATGGGAGATGTGTGTTTCTTTCCAAATAGTTCATGTGACTTGAGTCACCTTTATCTGAAAAGTGGGTACAACACAAGCTTCTCATTGAAAANATAGACTCTTTTTCCAGTGATAGAGGCAACAGTCGCTGTGACATGAGATAAGTTGAGGAGGATAAAATGAGGCCACAGGTAAAAGTCTCTACGGATTCTCTTTACCCCACATGGCCTCTCTTCCCATCAACCTGTCATCTGCTGTGTGTGCTTGCCCTGTGAGATTGTAANTGCCTGGCCTGGAACCCTGTTCACCCACAAGAAAATGAAGTGGACCAGAGGCACGGGACAAGGTGAAGTAGGTAGATCCAGTGTTTATCATTAGACAAGANCGGGGCTGCAAGAATGTAATTTGCTNTGNCTGGNGTCTGAGTCACTCTCCAAAGGCACCTGTGCTAGAGACTTAGTCCAGANCTGTGGTGCCACTGAAAGGTGATGGAACATCTAGGGGAAGGGACCTCCTAGGAGAAGGTATGTCCTTGGAAGCTAGCCACTGAAGGGGACAGAGAAGTACTTGCCTCTTCCACTCTTTTTGCTTCATAACTGACAGGAGTGAGCGCCTTTGCTTCANTGTGTGCTCCCTATCACNGTGTCACCTATCACAATGTTCCCTGTCACANTGTCACCACAGGCTCCTAAACCAAGAGGCCAACTGACTATTGCCTGGAATTTCTGAAAGCACGAGGTGGAACCAATCTTCCTTTTAAGTTTTCTCCACCCTCAGCTATTTTACTACAGTGAAGGAAAGTTCAAAACAGGGCCACGAATGACAGGCCCCAGGAACATTGAAGACCTATCTGTGACAGGAAGAATCACTGGGTAAACAGGGCAAGGCACAAAGAGAGTTGGAAAAAGAATGGTCCAAACGCCATTTTGTCCTCACTCCTAGCTTACATTTGTGTGAGAGACCCAGAAACACTTCCAGTAATAAGCAGAGCAATCTGAATGGNTAAAATATACTTACAGTGCTCGGGGTGGAAAACTATACACAAAGCAAGAAAACAGAANCCAGACTTGGGATTTGTCTCGTTGGAGCTCAGTCTCACCAAACACACCCNGATGCAACTCACCTTTGCATGTCCTGCACAGCTCAGGGATTAACCTACCTGGGGCAATGAGGGAATGAAGAAATAGCATCCACACATAACAGAAAAGCTGAAATGCTGCAATCAGGTAGGTTGCGATCCCTCTGATGGGGGGCACTGACTGCAACAGCAACCTGGAGGGACACTCAGCTCCTTGTGTTACACATCTGAATTGAGGAGGCAGATTTATGGGATACAGTTGAAGGAGGAATGTTTGTAGGAGGTCTCTGTAAGGGAGCAGTCTCAGGCTGCAGTTATCCTAGTGGGAGGAAGCTGTGGTTCATACTTTCAGAGCACACTGTCAACATTCCCACGCTGACCAGAGGAAGGTTTTTGCCAATTGTCATGGTTCTAAGGCATTTGGGCCGTGANCATGTCGACAACACATTCATTCCCCAGACACCTTAATGGAAAGTTCAGGCTATGCTGCAGGCATACACACTATTCCAAGACTGCCCAGGGGAAAGAAGGGCTGACTGCTGTTGGAAACACTTCAAGAGAT
>LZPO01087390.1:44862-63898 GCA_001675575.1 Neotoma lepida | reverse complement strand
TTCCCCAGAATCCAGAATGCTGGCAGCTGAGACAGTTTTTGTTTCCTGCAAAGGAGTATTATAGACAGAGTATTTGTGTTTTCTCAAAATCCAGAGTTGATGCCCAACTCACTGATGAGATGGCATTCAAAGTAGCGCCAAGTTGTGTTCTGTAGCTCACCCCTATTCCCCCAGCACTCCTGAGTTAGAGATAAGTTGATTTTATTAATTCAAGGCAGCCATCCTGGTCTACATAGTGAGATCCAGGCCAGCGAGGCTTCATAGTGAAATCCTGTCTGCATAGTAAATAAATAAATAAATAAATAAATAAATAAATAAATAAATAAATACTAGATCCTTCAGAGGTAATAATAAGTTTACGGAATCATAAGAGAGGTTCATAAATAGTATTGGTGTCACAAGAAAGAGAGCCCTCTCTCCTTTCTCTGCATTCTGTCATGTGGTGATACATTAAGCTACCAGAAAAGACCTGTAAGAGAACCTTCACCAGAACACAGCCATGCTTTACCCTGCTTGTAAAGTTATAATTTCCAGATCAATGTAAAGTAACCTTTTTTGTGTATAAGACACTTTTCCTGTGAATTATTTATAGTAGCCCAAGCAAAGACATGGGTACACTGAGTAAAGGTGAATGAACTACTTGGCCTTCTTAGTTTCATTCTTTCATCCTGTAAATCTGCCACTCACTTTGAAGCACTCATCACACTCCTAAGAAATTCTCATTTNCCACATCCTGCAGGGCCCAGAGACCGACTTACCCGGGGCAATGATGTAATGGAGATTGTCAGACACATAGACAGGTCCCGAGATCAGTTCCCTGTGCTAACTCTGATGGAAAGCACCAACTACCAACAGCAGCATGAAAATCCANCACATNTATTTTGTACATCTGAATCAGGAGGTGAGTGTATATTATACAGTTGAACAAGGAGGCAAGTTTAGCCAATCTCTGTAGGTCNCTGNATGGATCTCAGGCTGCAGTCATCCTAGAGGAGGAAACAGATTGATAATCTCTGCTCTCATTGTCAACTTGGAAGTCAGCTCTTTGAAGAAGGTTTTGCCATCCCTATTGGTCTAAAGAATTGGGCTACTTGATGGCCGTGCTCATGTCAAAAACATACATGCACTCAGGACTTCCTCCACGCCCCACACACCTTAATGGAAAGTTCAGGCTATGCTGCAGGCTTACACACTATTCCAAGAATGCCCAGGGGAAAGAAGGGCTGACTGCTGTTGGAAACACTTCTTTAAGAGATGACATCTGACTTGTGGTCAAAAGACTAACCCATAGGAAAAGACATGGGGCTTAAGATACCCTGAACCAAATCTTTACAATGTTAAAATGTTTTCCTTATCTACAAGGGGAAAGGAGGATTCTATATTAAAGATGACTTTTCCTGTACAAGGGATTGCATGCATAAGGCCCTGGGTCTGGGCTCCACTGCTACCAACAGAAGAAACAGAAAATGCTTAAAAATGTGTTACTTCCATGCTATCTGGCATCTCAGCATCATGGCCACCAGGTGGCAGCACAACTTCAGGAATGGTGTACCTTATAGGCTGCAGCCCTTTGCGTCTTTTATAAGTCTCTGACAAATACACAGGGACCAGGTTTAGCTCTATTCACATAGGATGTAGCTGCAGCTATGTGATGTCTTTGGAGGACTATGGTGGGGATAAGATCTTTGACATCTACTCTAGGTCCCTAGGCAGGGAGTCTCTACAGAATCTCCATGGTTCCAGTAGAAGCCTGGAGTGAGGGATGAGATTAATTGGACCTGTCAATCAAAGTCCTCTAGGTATGTGAAGCAGTGAGTGACCATGCAGGAAGTAGCATCCCACAACTGAACTGCTTCAAGGACATTCACTACACTTAGGATATGTGGTTGGCCCAAGTAGCAGAAATCCAAAGTCTCCTCTAGTCTTCTAGTCATGGGATGTGAGATCTAGACAAGGTCTCATTGATCCAAATCCAGTTTTTCTGCAGTGCATGGTCCAAATCCCCCCTGGAGAAGAGATGGCTGGTTCCCCTGGCTACTAGAAGTGCTGCCAAAAGCCAGCCCTTTGGAAATTTCCATTCACTGAAAAGAGCCGTTGTATACAATTTGAATTCCCACAGTTTCATGTCTTCAGTGACTGTCATATTAGGAAGTATGCAAATGTTATCCCTGGCTGCATTTCAGGAGGGCCATCTCAATTGCAGAGTTCTCAATGAGGTCACCTGGAGCCTGTACTGGGGTTTGTGCTAGCTAGATTTATGACACTTTGACACAAACTAACATCATTTTAGGAGAAAGAACATCAATTGAGAAAATTCCACCCATAATATTGGCCTGTGGGGAAGCCTTTAGGGCATTTTCTTGATTGATGATTGATTATAGGAGGGCTCAGCCCCATGTGGGTGGTGCCACCCCTGGGCTGGTGTTTCTGGTTCTATAAGTAAACAGGTGCAGGAGCAAGCCAGTAAAGAGCACACCTCCATGGTCTCTGCATCAGCTCCTGCTTCCGGGTTCCTGCTGTGTTTGAGTTCTTGTCTTGGATTCCTTCAGTGATGGAAAGTGTAAGCCAAATAAGCCATTTCCTCACCAACTTGATTTTGGTCATGGTGTTTCCTCTCAGCAATAGAAATCCCAATTGAGACAGGGTTGTTTGGTATCTCCTATCTAGTCCTTCATCTTTCCTTCTCTCACAAGTCTTGATAGACGGAGAATCCCCAATAGCCTTTTGCAACTATCTAAGTTGTGATTCAGAGTCAGCTTTCTCTGGGAAAGCTAATGTTACCATTGTTTTACTTGTAGACAAATGTGGGGAGTGGGGAAAACAATGAATAAATGAAGTTCTGAGTGAGTTTATGCTGTTGACATGGGTGTTGACATGACATGCCATATTGTGGCGCCTGCACCACTATGGACCGCAAGGTGGGCCAGGGTCTGGAGGCTGAAATAAAGTACAAGAGACGTGGGTCACTCTTGGAAGAAGAATGCCATTTATTGAAGCTCAGGGGAACTTTATATATCCCTCACAACCCAGCCCATCATGGCCACAGCACACAATGAAAAGCACCCAAGGGCCGTGGTAAAATACAATGTATCTCTCTAACCTCCTGTAAACAGATTGAACTTCCTTTTCTCAGCATCTGCTTGGCCAAAGGAAGCTAGAGGGAACAGAACCCAATGTTCATGCAGAAACCACAAGCTGTTCTCACTTCTCATCCTGGGGGGAGGACTGCCGGGCCCAACAGGTCCCCCTTTTCTTTAAATTAAGAGACACAGAAAACTATAATTATCTAATCTTCAACTTCCTCAGAAACCTGAGAAGGAAATAATATTACCTAGTAAAACAGGAAGTGCAAACAAGCAACTTCCAAAAAAATNTGAGTTGACAGAAACAGCCAGCTGCCTGGACAGTCACCCGAGGTTTTTCAAAACATTGGGGCATCATCTTCAGCCTACAGGCTTAGCGTATCTGACAGATTCATTTGTGAAGCAGGATGTATGCAAGGTCTACAGCTCGATCCCACATTCAGTGCGAATATTCCATGTACCAGATAATCTTGAATTCCGCCAGTGTCTTGTCATGATTCAGGATTTTAAATTCTGGAAATTGCTGGTATTTTTGGAATTTGGTTTCCCTTTCTTCTCTGCTTGTAGGTGGCTTCATCTCCTTTGTTAAATGGCAGTCTATCTTTGAGAGGTCAGACTCCATCAGCCTAGTTACTCCTCCAGGAGTAATTGTTCCAGCTACTGTTCCACAGCATACCAGTAGGTATCAGTTGACTGCCTGTTCAGCTGCCTTCGAAGGAAGAGGCACTGTACCTTTTCCGGATTGCAAAGCCACTTAGGGATGGGGCCATATTGTCTTGGCTTCAGAGAATGCCTGTTGCCAAAGCTGCAATCACACTTGTCTTGGCAAGGATTGGTAGTCCTTTGTTTTGAGTCCTGCTTGTCGATTTTGAACAGCATACTGTCAGCAGTCAGTGTGAGGGCACTTTCTTGCCCAGTGGCTAACTTTTGTCACAAAAAAAGTTAACTCCATATGCAGTCTCTTCAATGCCCACATCTTCTCTGAAATAGATTGGTGCTGCCAGAAGCCGACATGTCTCATAGTCATAAAAATGGAAAAAAATCTGTTATTAAAACATTTTAAATGCCATATTCTGCAGATCTCTGAAGGGTTTGAAGATGACCTGTCTATCTAAAATATATCTCTGCTTAACCTTGAAAACGCCTAATATGACTACAAGTTCAATTGTAATGACTACTAACTCTCATTTCTCTATATCCTAATAGTTGAATAATCTGCCTCTTATCTATATCCTCTTTATTTTTCAAACAAGAACCTTAAATCTAATCTTTGTTTAGCCTTTTTTCTGACCATTAACAATAACAACTTGTAATCAACCATCCTAAGCAATGAAAATTATCCCAAACCCAAAACCCACTGAAAAACCAAAAACCACCCACCCACCTCTTGGGAATGTGGGTGTTGTTTTCTTAAAATTGCTTTCTGCTATTTGTGGGCAAAGACATCTTTAGGGGATGCTGAAAAGAAAATTTTGGGGTTAATTGTCAAGTCTGCAGTGGTAGCTGTATTATTTGTTATGCAGTCTCTGCATAACACAAAGGTGCAGGGCTTATCTCAAGTCCCTGTGCTCGAATAATCTGTGAGGCTGGATCATGTCAGCTAGCCATCTTGAGATTGTCCTGAGCAATTTATAGTCCAAAGCTGATCTTTGGGTGATGTTTGTCAGCTTAGTGGTATTATTATCACCCATGTGGAGTTGTTGTTGTGGGGCCCCATCATCTTTCTGGAGACTTCAAATTTGCTGTCAGGCCTGGTCATGATTCCCTGCGGAAAACTGATAGAGATTTGAACACAAAAACATGTATAGGCGGCTAACTGAAGCCTTTTTTCTAGAATTAATTAGTACTCTATATGACCATTAATATCATGACAACAGTTTAAAATATATATATATATCAATCTTATAAATTTTGATATAAAATTCATACCTTAAGAAGAGTTTAAAGAATCAAAACAGAACCAAAGAGTTGAAATGAGTAACAACAGAATAGACCCTTAATTTTTTGTTTTTCTTCTGTCCCATATCAGATGGCTCTTTTGACATGATACAGAGATTTTGTATTTTCCCTTTAACAAACATGCTTGGGTTTAGAGAAGGAGAGAGCCATTCTCCAACTCCAAAGCCAGCTTTAATTTTTAATTGAACTGGGACTACATAAAGACCATTTGTATTAAGTGTCTATAGAGAAGAGCAGAAAAACATTAAGGAAGACTTATGAAATTTTATATATGATATACCAATTGGCCAATTTACTCTTTTTCTTTGGACATTTATTCTGGATGATTTGTCCTTTCTCATAAGGCTTTTAATTTCTTCCTCCTCGAAGTCTTTTATAGATTTCACTGACTCTTCATCCTGAACTTCTGCAAAGGTTTTATTTAAAGAGTCTAATTGTTCTCTCACTTTTACATCAGGGCTCAAGATTGCATCCTTAACCAACCTCCATATGGAGAAAATGGCTATGGGAAACTCCTCTGGCCCACGGGCTTTCAAAGCTTTTTGGAGATTGGTCTTAACCTGTTCCCAATCAGGGATGTTAAAGCCCCCAGCCTGTAAAAACCAGAGACTGACATCTACAATAGTCTCAATAAATTCCTGTACAGTTCTAGTCTTAATACCAGTGCCTTGTTTCCTTAATAATTCCATTAATTGTTCAGTCAAAATCTGGTTTGAATTACTGCATTACTGCACCCGTCTTCAATTCACCCTCCCCATCAATTCTTACCTGCTGGCCAGCCTTCCGAGGGTGGTCTCTCAGAGATCCCTAGTTCCCGATCTTGCTTGGGGCCTCCACCTGTGGCGCCTGCACCACTGTTGACCACAAGGCGGGCAAGGATCTGGAGGCTGAAATAAAGTACAAGAGACGTGGGTCACTCTTGGAAGAAGAATGCCATTTATTGAAGCTCAGGGGAACTTTATATATCCCTCACAACCCAGCCCACCATGGCCACAGCACACAAGGAAAAGCACCCAAGGGCCGTGGTAAAATACAATGTATCTCTCTAACCTCCTTGTAAACAGATCGAACTTCCTTTTCTCAGCATCTGCTTGGCCAAAGGAAGCTAGAGGGAACAGAACCCAATGTTCATGCAGAAACCGCAAGCTGTTCTTGCTTCTCATCCCAGGGGGAGGGCTGCTGGGCCCAATGCCATATCAAGGATCCTATAGCTCCAGGCTCAGAGGGATGGCACAACCTTCCTAGGAAGACCAAACCCAAGTATTGACAGTGTGTGCAGAAAACATCCACAATAGCTTCCTCCCCCTGGATATTTGTGGCCTGAAGACTGCTTCCCCAACCCTACCCCCTGGATATTTACAGCATGTCTGCTCCCCTACAGAGACTGCTCCTGCAGAGATTAACTACACCTGTCCCCTTGACTCAGCTGCATAATATAAACCCTTTATCTATAGGTAATAACCCTGCCTCCTTGTCCAGATGTATGCAATAATCCTGCCTCCCTGTTCAACTCTATAGAATAAATATACTGAACTTCCAGGGTGCCTTGGTTTCTCCAGCTGACACCCAGACCACCCAATCCCAAATTCCTGTCCTTTGTATCTGTCTTTTCTTCATTTTCTGGATGCCCCAGCCAAGTCTGTCCTTGGAGCCATGCTGGATGCTGCAGATAAAAAAAACCAAGGCTATTTTGAGTCTCGAATTTTAAGTAAAAGTATATAATTCTAAAGACAGTAGATCCCAAAGGCATGTTGTGCATTAAATGAAGAAGCCACTCATGAGCAGACTTGGTTTTGCCTTCTTCCTTACTATATCACTAGAGCCTCTATGGTAGGTCCTATAGACATATATTCACTGATCAAATAAATGAACATTCACCCTTAGGGGCAGATAAAAGCAGAAATTCCCTCAGAAGTCTCACAAGAAGCTACTAAGGTTAAGTCACAGTCTTTTGCAGGGAATCATGGAGTTTGTCTGGTCTAGCTGTGTTTTTTCAGGTTAGAGTCTATGGATCCTGGGGCACAGCATGCCTTTCACTTCCTGAGAAACTGAGGTAATCCCTCAGGCATTGAAGCATTCAGGCCACCCATGTATCTCTGTGTTCCCTAGAACTAAGCGAAGCATATAGAAGCTTGGCTGGACAATTAGTCTGAGACATTAATCTTGAGTACCCCATCCAGTTTGCAACTGCTATTGTATCCTGGCAACCATCATTATATCCTGTTTTTGGCAAATGTAGAAAAAGTCTGACTGCTTAAACTAAACTTGTCTCAGCCTCAGCCTTGCTGAGACCCCCTCCACCTCGGCCTGGCTTGCATTCCCACCAACTATATTAGGACACCCTGGTTTGGGAAATAAGCATTGGCACTTGCAGTCCTTGATTGCTCTGACCAGGTATTTTCACCATGAAATCCCATAGCTGTTTTCAGAGAAAAGACTTCCAAATCATCACTGAGAATGGAGGGAAGATTTAGAGTGGTATAACCAAACCTGCTAGCCATTGAGTACAGAAAGTGTATTGATTTCATAAGGCTTAACCTGAGAATAAACACTCAAATTACCTTTGGGAATCTGGGATAAAAGAATGCAAGTATTAGATGGACTTAACATTAGTTACTTTTCTGTCGATGTATAAAACACCCATGTCCAACAGCAATTTACAGAAGAAAGAGTTTATTTTGGCTTATGGTTCCAACCCTTTAGAGGCCATAATGGAGGGACAGCAGGAACATCAGGCAGCTGGAGCAGGAAGCTGGGAGATCACATCTTCAATTGCAAGCACAAAGCAGAAAGACAATGGGAAGTGGGGTAAGACTATTATAGACTCTGAACTCTCCTATGACTTAGTTCCTCCAGCAAAGGTGCACTTCCCTAGAGCCTCCACCAACAGTGCCACCAACTGGGGAACAAGTACTCAAATGTAAAAACCTATAGGGGACAGTTCTCTTTCAAATTATTGCAGACACTTCAAGACCTTGGAACAAAACCAGCAGCAATTAGTTCTAATTACACTCCTTCCTCAAAAGCCCTATTAAAGATAACTGGAAAATGCTTATTTTGTATACTTACTTCCAAACATATCAAATTAGAATCTATAAGAATTTGATTCAATCTGAATTTAATAACACATTTCCTGAAATTTGAGAATCACTGGTTTGTGATTTCAGTAACCTAATATAGAATCTTTTAGTTATTGTTATTTTTTCTTTGCTCTTTGGCACGCACCACCAGCTCCCAAATAAATACATGGAGTCTTATTCTTACTTATGAATTCCCAGCCTTAGCTTGGCTTGTTTCTAGCCAGCTTTTATTAACCTAAATTAACCTATTTCTCTTCTTTCTACATTTTGCTGCTGGGATTTTTACCTTTCTTTATTCTATATGTCTTTCTTTCTTACTCCAAGGCTGGCTGGGTGGCTGGGTGGCTGGGTGGCTGGGTGGTTGGGTGGCTGGCCCCTGGCATCCTCCTCTCCCTCTTCTTTTCTCACTCCTCCTTTTCTCTTGAGCCTAGATTTCTAGATTTATCAGCCCCACCTATTTCTCTCTTCTGCCTAGCTATTGGCTGTTCAGCTCTTTATTAGACCAATCAGGTGTTTTAATCAGGCAAGGTAATAAAGCTTCACAAAGTTAAACAAATACAACATAAAAGAATGCAACACATCTTTGCATCATTAAACAAATGTTCCACAGCATAAGTAAATGTAACACATCTTCAACTAGTATTTCACAACAGAATCCTTCTAATAAAAATCTTGATGAAGGCCTTCCTGATGACTTTTTACCTCAGGATAATTGCCTAGGACCATCCTAATAAAGTTATCAGTTATTTTCACCATCAGTGTGTGTGAGAATCCTTAAGTAGGCCAGACTTTGCCTGACTTGGTTTTAATAGAATTTTAGAAAGGGCAGGTTACTCTGATGGCTGACAGTTGATAACACCAGAGGCTCAGAAGTGTTCATGACAGGTGCTAAAATGGTGCACAGGGATGATGTTGAATTTGCTTAAAATTCAACAGTTGCATAGAAGAACTCTCCCTTTTGGAAAACCACCCATAATTCCATAGTGGAAGTCATCAGGTGTCATGGAATCAATCTTAAACCCTTTTCATCTTTAGTGTTTCATGTGGAAATTTATGAGAATTAATCTGTCTCACAGGGCAAAGTATATGTGCTTTGTTCTATTAAGGTTATTGAAAGTAAAGTAATGTTGATTCCACAACTGATCATCCACACCTACCAGTAGAGAAATGAAATTGCTTAAGGTTTACCTTTAACCCACTCATGAATATGATTTAGTCAGCTCATCCTCATCACAGATATATGTATGCCTCAAGTCATGTTTATTTTATTGCCAGTCTTATCCAACATCAAACCTAGAGCTGGATACATGAAGATTTCGTCTAACATTTACTCAAACAGAGTCAGTTTTTCTATATTCACACAGAATTGGATTCAAATCACACAGGATTTGGGAAGTGGGTACTGAAAAAAATGTTCTTTTGTGATAAAGTAAGAAACAGAGTTAAAGAATTTTTAATTTCAAAAATGAATTCCAATTCCAATGCCCTTCTCCATAGTTCCAAAGTCCTTAGAGAAAGACAATTCACTCTTTAATTTTTTTTCAATTAGTCCCTATACTGTGTTATTGGTTAAAGCACACTGTAATTCATGAGTTATTTAGAGCAGGTCTAAATTCTCTAGGCCTGCTTGCAAGCTATCTGAAGCCCAGAGTATGTCAACAATAAACAAGTTCATAATAATCTCCCATGGCTTCCACAATTCAACTTGATGGCCATCTCACATACTTTAAGGCTTTCAGGATTTTGCTTCTGTATGTTTTTATTCACCCATTTACTTTTTGCCATAAAGCTAACATTAAAAACTCTTTTATCATTTCTTCATGAGGAATATACTCTGGTATCTAGTTGCAAATTCACATATCCTACCTAATTTTTATACGAGAATAATTTCCGGGGTTGGGGATAAAACTTGGTGGTAAACAGCTTGTCTGGTATTCCCAGGAACTAGAAACTATCACCACTAGCACCAGTACCTTCCTCCTCCTTTGGAATGACTAGGAGTGGAAAGGGAAATAGAAATTAATATTTTTGTTGCTTAATATGGCTCAGCACCCCAATTCATTTATTATTTCATCTAAAAATTTCTCAACAGCTCTATGAGGCAGTATGATCTTCAGTTTTGAAGAGAGAAGAATATGGCTCAGTGAGTAATCTTCCCAAGGTCACAGAGCTAGGATAGAACAAAAAATTCATGCTTTATCCAGGGTACAGTTGTGTCCACAGAATAATCAATTTGATATATCATCCTAGATCATATGGGCCTGATAAATATTGTATTATCCACAATTCTGTCTTCTGAAAGTTCAAAAGTTCAATTAAAATTTCAGGTCATGACCCCTATGGCCATCGCATACCAGATATCCTGCATATCAGATATTTCTATTATGATTCATAACAGTAGCAAAATTACAGTTATGAAGTAACAATGAAATAATTTTATGGTTGAGGTCACCACGACATGAGGAACTGTATTAAAGGGTCACAGCATTAGGAAGGGTGAGAACCACTAATCTAGTGGAAGGCCACACTTCCTAGAAGCAATATGAAATTGCTCTTTTCTCCCATTCTTCCCTATCCCTTATATAGTAAGGTCAGTAATTCCACCCTGAGTTCTCTACCATCATGACCTGACCTATTTCTTCAAACACTGTCACAATGTGGGGAGTGGGGAGCTTTGACATATAAATTTGGACTGGACAAAATATTCAGTCCGTAACAGTACCCTTTCTACTTCCTTAACCAAATTCCCCACCAAAAACAGTGGCCTTTTAATGGAATTAACAGACTACTCACTTTTTAAATTGGATTTAAGACCTACTCCATGAGACAAAACCTACTTGACATTCCTTAAATGGCCAAGTATCTGAGATTAGATAGATAGGTCATGAGCCTAGGGGAAAACCTACTACTATTATTCTGCTAAAGAAACATAGCAATAAAATGACTCCTAATGATGTTCTGCTATATCCGTAGATCAGTACCTTACTCAACCCTCCTCAGAGAAGTTTCTTCTTCCAGTAGATAAGAACTAACACGGAGACCCACAACTGGACAAAGTGCAGACAGTAAGGTACTTTGGAGCACTCAGTCCTAAATGGGATGTTTTCACCAAACCTGTCCTCTCAGGGCTTAGGGATGTATGCAGACAAAGAGGAAGAAAGATGTAAGAGCCAGAGGTGATGGATGACTCCAAGGTAACAGTGTCTTCTAGACACAACAGGAGATATATATATATATATATATATATATATATATATTCACAGAGAATGTGTCAGCATGTACTAGACCTGCATAGTTTCAAGCCAGATAAAATCTCAACACTGAGAAGAGGATGTGGACACAGGGCCCCATTCTTAGCCAAGAAGCTTTTTGTAACTTTTTGATACATGCTAGGAAAGGGAAAATCAATTTTCTCCAATGGAGTGACTGGGTATAGCAACCACACTTCAGAGCAGTCCCTATGACCAGGAGTAAGTGGCTAATACAAAATGAATTCCATGTATTTTTGTGGAAAATATTGTTTAATTTTGTTTTCTTTGGGCCTTATTTCTATTTTATTAGTGCTTTACTTGTTTGCTTTGATTTTTCTTTTTAAGAGAGAGAAGTTGGATAAGGAGAGAGGTGGGGAAAATCTGGGAGGAGTTTGAGGGAAGGGAGAAACATGATCAAAATATATAAAAAATTTTAAATAAAAATCATAAAAAAGAATTGCAGAGCTGTAATTAGCATATTTAGGGAGTCAGCAACTAAGCAAGCAATAACAATGCCATAACAGGTGCATGCTCCCTTTTCCAGTGACAAAAACACACCCACGTGCAAATACCATTTTTCCCATATTATTCTGCCTATTCATTTAAAATTGTTCCCTTTCTCTACAAAGTGACACCTAAGCCCTCTAACTCCCAAATGTCAGTAATGACATTTTTATAATCTATTATTTCTCTTCTACCTCCTATATAAAAACATCCTTGAGGGGATTCATTATCTTTCCATGGTGCTGAAACTTGTCACTTTTATATTTACATTTTGTAGTTTTAACTATGTAAGGGTAATGGCATGTTTAACTTAATGGTAAATTTGAAGTTTTGCTGGAAGACAGACTTGAATTAGTGTCGCTGTGATGCTGTGCCTAGACTTCTAAGGGTCTCTAATTTTCCCTATAGCACTCACACCATAATATAGCTCCACTGTTCTCCCCCAAATGACCTAACTATTACCATCTCTGCTTTACATATGAGGCAGCTGAAGAAATTAAATATCATGCATTTGCTTAGCAAACATTCTCTGAGTACTCATTTTAGAAATTGGAAACACAACAATAAACAAAATAGCTATTCTGGAGCTCAGATTCTTGAGGGGAAAGCATGAAATAATCAAGTAATATAATAAACATTATGACTTCAGTGAAGAAGTGCTTTTTGAAAATAATATATAAAAATCTCAAAGAAACAAAAGAATGAAGCAATGACAAAATAAATATGTACAAAACTGTAACTTCAGCACAAAGAAAATCAGATGCTAGAGGAATGGGTGAATGCAAATTGTTCTGCTTTGCACAAAAATATTCATTGCAATGAAGTGTCTCCTGAGGTGGTATTGTTGAATCACTGTTAATAAAAATATAGATCTCTCTTAAATATAGATTTTATAAAAACTTATTTGTAGTTTTAATATATGCACATAGACATAAGATGGAAAATATTCATTCACTGAAATTTTTTGTTTTAGAATGTACTGTGTATAAAATGATATTGTATTTTTATGGGAGCCCAAATTACTTGGGGTCAGAGAATCTGAGCTTGCTTTACCCAGCAGGGCTGCATAAGGAGATGATTTGGCCACGGGCATGTTTACCAGGTGTTTGGAAGGGTCTACACTTGGTTGTATGTTGTGCTTTGATCTTGCAAGGGGGAGGTCTTTTGCCTCTCCCTTTGGCATATTATAAAAAGCCCTTTTGAATAAAAGAAGGGGCTGTTGAGTATTGACCCAGGCCCTCCCAAAGCTATCCTTCGTCTCTGTCTTTCTCCTCATCATCTAGGTCTATCTTTCTATCTGATATTTTCTCATTCCTCTCTCCTCCACCTAAGAACCCTTCAAAAGGTGGGAGCAGGTTGGAGCTGGACTCCCATGTATTTTTATTTAGGCAAGATATTGTTATATTGCCCAGGCTAGCCACAATCCTTTGGGCTCAAGCCATTATCCTACTTCAGCATCTCAAGTAGCCACAGTACTTGATCTAAAATCTGTGCTAATCAGCAGTGAGAATGAATATAACAGTGAACAAGAAAGACAACATCCTTGCTTTCAGAGAACTGCAGTTTTAGTGAGAAAGGGCAAAAAAACAAGTAAACAATTATATGGATTAGATAACTTTAGAAAGTAGTCAATGCTCTGAAGATAGTAGAACAAAAGTCATAGAAACGGTTTCAGTGTTTTAGTGGTCCAGAAAGCACTGAGGGGATGACAATTGAGCTGAGACATAAATAAGATGAATGTGATCAATTAGGCACAGATCTTAGGGCAAAGAAGCCCCAAATTGTAGTCTAACAAATACAAACCTCTAGAGGGAAATTAAGTTTGCCAAACATTGAGAACTGAAAGAAAATCCTGCCCTTAGGATGAATGATGGGTGGTTGTATATTAGTTGGGAAAGAGAGATGGAGATCATATTATATGGGGGGAGGGTAAGACTAAACCAAGTAATGAGCTGGTTTTATTTTAAGTAAAATGGGAAGCCCTCTAGAGGTTTTTTACTAGGGGAGTGTTCTACTCTTATTGGAGTTCTCAAACTGAGTACTCTCAATTGCTATATACAGACTGCTTTGTAAGAAGAGCTGGTGTAGTACTAGACTGGCAGATCAGGAAGGGTGAGTCTAGATTCAGAGGGAGTATAAAAGGTTTCTTCCCCATCCACACTTTCTTCTTCTCACATGCTCCAGACCCAGGAAATGTTGTGGAAGAAAAGGCAAATATTCAAGAACAAAAATTCAAAGGGGAAGGAGCTAATCTTACCCAATTGATAGAGCTATAGTTCCCAGAGGGTGAAGCAAATCTGTGTCAACCCATTTTCTCTGATCTGCACTCTTTTGTCAGGAAATGGAAAACTATGACGAAAAAAATACTGCCTTCATCACTGGCGGGCCAATGATGCAAGATCCAGGGGAGCAAGAAGCATCTGGAAGGATGTAGAGAGGAAACATCGGAGAAATTCCCTGTAAAGATTGTTTTAAAGAACTCTAGTATTCAAACTTGAGCTATACTTGCCTGCATCTGATTCTGATTAGTCTATCAAACATTTTGAGAACTGAAGTAACTGACAGACCTATTCTTAAGTCCTAGACTGGCCACTGAATTGTGATGAACTTAAATGGCAGATTTGAATGGTACTACAGAGTCTTTGGAAATTTAATTGACTTTGTAACTGTAAGGAATAGAAGGTAAGTTGAAACACAGGATTAGAATTTACCCAGGCTGATTGCCTACTATAAAAAATATTGACACTCTCTGCTACAATACTGACCTGCCACATAAGATATGGCCAGTGGTGCAATAGTGGCATGAAGATTATGGAGGTAACCAATTAGATTCTGCTGGGATTTGAGGCCTGTTGCACAGGAAGGACTTCATGCCTAATATTGTAAACCTAGTTTTAAGACATGGTTCAGGATATCATAAACTTCACATGGAAGGACTTACTACTACTGTTTGCTAAATTGACATGTTGCCACACTGCCTTCTAAATATTTGTGATTACACCCATTGACAAATATTATTCTCAGCCTCAATCAGAGAAGCTTCTCTTTTCAATTAATGGTGGTAAATAAAGAGACTCATTGGCTGCTCAAGGTGCTATGACTACATTACTGTTAAGTGTTCAATCCTAGGCAGGCCATTTATACCACCACCTCTAAAGCTCAGAGAATAGTGTGGAAGAGGGAGGATAAATGATATAAGAGCTAGAAGATAGGGAGAAAGGCTGGGAAAGGATATCTGCTGGCCATGACACAACTATTAGAATCATGAACTGGCAGCAACTGTAGTTGCCTACGCTAGCCTTCATAAGACTGGCCTTGTCAAGAAGTCATGGATGGGAAAGAAGCTCTGGAAACAGACTCCTCCCTTGAAACTACTGGAAGGATAGTTGGAGAGTGGAACTCATTCTCTTCAGTTGTAAACACATTGGTAAGCCCACTAGGCTCCAATGGACACATCCACACCCATGGCCATATGAACTGTCTAAAGTCAGTATGTCATAAAACAAAAGACATCAAATTAAGAAAAAACTTGTAGGGAAGAGTGGGAGTTGAGAGCGATGGGGGAGATAAGAAAGGATGGGAGGTGAGAGTAATTAAAATGCACGTGTGTGAAATTAACAAAGAATAAACTTAAGTAATGAAAACATATTAATTTATAGTAAGATAAAACAGCATTAGGAGGCAAAGATAGGAGGATACCAAGAGCTTGTTGGCTAATCAGCGGAGCTGAATCAGTAAACTCTGAGTTCCAGTTAAAGATACTGTCTTAAAAAATACAGTAATCCAGGCATTGTGGCACAGTCCTAATCCCAGCACTCAGGAGACAGAGGCAGGCAGATCTCTGTGAGTTCAAAGCCAGCTTTATCTATATAGGGAATTCCAGACCAGCTAGGGATATATAAAGAGACCCTGCCTCAAAACAACAAAGGTAAAAAGCAATTGATGAAGACTTTTGACATGAACTTCTGGCCTCAATATGCATGGGAACACCCCCCCTCATATATATATATATATATATATATATATTATATATAATAAAAAAGAGAAAAATACGTATCTTCTGTGATAAGGATGAACAAAGAGTGTTTTATCTTTTATGAGGAAATACACACACACACACACACACACACACACACCTGTTAAAACCAAGCAGACCAAGTGGCCAGAGATGGACATGGGTATGGACACATCCACCCAGAGCAGTTTGCTCTGGGCAGATGGGAAGAGGCACTGGATGGTCAGGCACCATTATGGTGAGAAAATATATGGTGGAGTATGGGAGGGAGAGAGTGGCAGAGAGAGGTTCATGTCCTATAGAGAGAAATGGATCTGAAGAGGCGAAGAGCATGAAGAACGGGCTGTTATGGGAGGCCTACTTGCCACCTGGGGACATGGTGTAGTCTGCTCCTGGGCTGCTACTAAGGGCCATGTCAGGTCCATGGCCTACTGCAGCTGTGGTCTGTGTTGTTGTTCATGGCCCATTACCACTAAGGGCCATGAGGACACCTGGAGTTGAGGCTGCCGCATTTGGCCTCATAGGTGTCAAAGGCCATTCCACACACAAACCATCCTGATCTTAATGGCCTGGCCTTCTGCCCAGGAACATGAAGTCGTCTGCTGCCAGGCGCCACATCTGGGACTGTGACACTACCACAGTCAGGGTCTGTGTTGATGTTCCATGTCACCTGTTACCATCAAGGATCATGTGGAAGCCTGGGATCTGGGACCCCACCTGGGGCCATGTTGGGGCCCTAGGGCCACCCTGCATCTGGGGTGATGCGGATCTGAGTGCCCTGAACTACCACCTGGGGCCATGGTGGCATTTGGATCCAGGCTGCTTCCAAGGACCATGTCTAAGTCCATGGCTCTACAGCAGCCAGGGTCTGTGATGATGTCCATGCCACCACCAAGGGCCACACAGATACTTGGGTCCTGGGTCACTACCTGTGGCCATTCTGGGGACTGAGGGACATGCTGCAGCTGGGACTGTGATGATATGGGTGGCCTGCATTGCTACCAGTGACCATGATGTCCACTGGGCCAAACTGCTGCCAGCGGCCATATCTAGGTCCATAGACCCTACTGCAACAAGGGTCTGCATTGATGTCAGTGGTTCCTATTACCACTGAAGGCTGTGCAGATGCCTGGGGTATGGGTTGACACCTGAGGCTGTGTTGGTGCCTGAGGGTCATACTGCTACCAAGACCATACAGATCAGGGTGGACCTGGGGCCATAATGACACTCAGGCTGAGCTGCGGCTGGGAGCCATTTCTGGATCTATGGCCCTGCTGCGTCCAGAGTCTGTCTTGAGGTCCATGGCTCCTGTTGCCATCAGGGACCACACTGCTGCTGGGCCTATCTGGATCTGAGAGGCCTGTGCTGCCACCTGGGGCCATGGTGACATCTGGCCCCAAGCTGCTGTTGATGACCACATCTGGGTCTGTGGTCCTGCAGCAGCTTGGATCTGTGTGGATGTCCATTGTCCATGTTACCACAGGGGCCCATGCAAACCATTTGTTGAACCATGTGTTGAAGTACGAGGGCCCTGCTGAGCTGGCCCCACTCCTATCTGGCCCAGAGTGACCTGTCCCCACCTCACAGGAGAGCTGACCCTGAACCTCCCTGGCCCTGGATAAAGGGCCCTGCTAACCCCAGTACTGGTCCTGCCCCTCACCACAGGCCTGGGACAGCTGGCTCTGCTCCTCATCTGAGAGGAGTAGTCCCAGTGGCCTGGACTGACAAACTCAGCTGCCACCCAGACACACATCAAGGGCTTTGAGTTGGCACACCCCAACATCTACCCCATCTATGATCTGCTGGAGTCTTTGAAGAGACTGGTCCTATGGAACCAGAGCTGCAGGATCTCCATGACTCGGGCAACAGCAAGAGAGAGGAATGTCAGTAGGGGTCCAGTATTGATGGTGTACCAAAGCCAGAGAGCTGGAACCTGACCAACAGCACATTACATAGTGAACATTTGCAAGGAAAGCTGTTTGGACAAAAGGATTTACTGCACGATACACAGCAGCTCCCAAAGTCACTAAGATGGATGAAGAGGTGATAGAGAGACGAGAAAGATGGAGGAGCAAAGTGTTTTTCTTTTTTACTTTTATTATTTGTTGGAGCCCACTAGGTTTCCTAGTGGCTGTAGCCAGCAGGACTGCATAAGAGGTGGGTTGTACCATGGGCCTGAGTATCAGGTATTTGTAAGGGTATACATTTGACTGTTAACTAGCAAGGGGGAGATCCTTTGCTCCTCCCCTTGGCATTATTATAAATAGACCTTTGAAATAAAGTTCTGGGCCAGTAGATTAGGATCCAGGCCCACCCGAGGCTATCCTGTGTTCTCTCTCTGTTTCTCTCCCCTGTATTTCTAACTAAGTCTCATATCCCTCATTCCTCAAGAGTCCCTGGGGTAAATAATGGTGGGAGCTGGACTGCCACAAATATTGTTTATTTTTATCTTATTTTTATTCTTTTTAGCTTTCCTTCATGGGGACACTACAAGAGTGAGGGGCAGATACAGGGGGACTGGGAGATGAGTGGGATTTGGTGCATGATGTGAAATTCACAAAGAATCAATAAAAAAAATTTAAAATCTGAGGAAGAATTTTCTTTCTAATTTATGTTCAGGTAATACTTTAAAGTGGTCCAAATTATTTTTTAATATAACAAAACAATCTCAGGCGATAAATTCTAAATAGCAATTTGAATAGTATACAGATATGTACTGCAGGCTGGAGAGATGGCTCAGTGGTTAAGAGCGCTGGCTGCCCTTACAGAGGACCTGGGCTCAGTTCCTAGCACTCACATGGCAGCTCATAACTGTAACTCCAGTTCCAAAGGATCTGGTACCCTCTTCTGGTCTTCAAAGGGCACTTGGCACTCATGTGGTACACACACATATATACATGCAGGCAAACACTAACATTTTAAAATAATTCTAATTATAAATAATTAGAATAAGTTCTTAAAATGTAAATACAGAATCACATTATTTTTGTATTTATTTAAAATTACATGCTTATGCATATGGGTATACATAGACATGTATTTTAAATGAAGTTATGCCACTTGAGGTAATAATGCTCCCCAAAGAGCCATAGAATATCTAACAAATACCCCAGAGCCAGGCATGGGAAACCTCCTTTTAAGTTA
>LZPO01087390.1:3396-23182 GCA_001675575.1 Neotoma lepida | reverse complement strand
AATCCATAAGCAAGATATAATACTATATGCTGAAAAAAATTCATTTTCCATAAAAGAAAACAAAATAGGTTTGCATAATCTCCCAGGTCTTTTTTTCCCCAGACCATTTATCCAAGTTAGCATCTTAGAAAAGCTAAGTCCCTTTCTATGGTCACCTGAATGAGCTAAACTGGCTTTAAAAGTTGTGTCAGGAGAAAGGTGAGGGAAATAATGCCATGCTATCAGACATCCATTGAAACATGTAATTAATCAAGAAAGTGGAAGATCATAATCATCAGTAGGAGGCACACCTGGCAGTGGGTCAAGAATCCAATCTGTCAGGAGTTATGGGCTGGTTCATGCTTCCTGAGACACGTCCATTCCTAAGTTGTAGCCTTAAGTAGGAATCAGGAATTGAAAGTAAAATTTGCTTTGGGTCTTAAATTTAAAGCTTTAGTTTATTTTGGGCTGATATTTGTCATCCTCGTGTATGTGATTATTAAATAATCCAAGCACTATTTGTGGGTATAAAGTTATTGATGGATTGAAGAAGTCCATTTTGGTACTTTATGATATAGCCATTAACAAAATAGAAGGAAAGAATTTGAGTAAGAAATGATAAAAGTTTAAGGTGATCATTTGCCAGTTTTCTTGAGTTAATCACTACCCAATGTACACACGAGTCAAAACATCACAGCATGCTTCACAGATATGTACAAATATTATGTCAGTCAAAAAAGAAAAAGAAAAATATCTACAGTTCACTCTGGATCAGAAATTATGGTTTTAACCAGGCCGAGCTCCAGGAGTTCAGTCAATGAGAGAGAAGAGGGATTCTATGAGCAAGGGGCATCAGGATCATGATGGGGAAACCTGCAGAGATGACCAAATCAAGCTAGTGGGAACTCATGAACTTTAGAACAACAGCTGTGAAACCTCCATGGGACTGGACTAGGCCCTCTGCATACAGGAGACAGCTGTGTAGCTTTGTCTGTTTGAGGGGCCCCTGTCAGTGGGATCAGGATCTATCCCTGGTGCATGAGCTGGGTTTTTGGAGCCCACTACCTATGGTGGGACACCTTACACAGTCTTGGTTCAGGGGTAGGGGCTTGGACCTGCTTCAACTGAATGAACCAGGCTCTGCTGACTCCCCATGGGAGGCCTTGCCTTGGAGGAGGTGGGAATGAGAGGTGGGTTGGGGGGAGGCTGCTGGGGGGCAGGAGGAGGGAGAAAAGGGGGATCTGTGGTTGGTATGTAAAATTAACAGAAAATTTCTTAATAATAAAAAAGAAAAAACCCAAAACACAAACAAACAAAAAACGAATCCTACTAAATATTTTGTGGGACTCAACTATTATCCCTCATTTTGTCTTTGACCTTCATATCTGTGTTTTATTATGCATATGTGGTACTTCTTGACTGGCTTTCACATTGTTTACCCTTTCTATTCCTTTTATAACACATGTATATTTATATATATACACATAAAAATCATAAATTTTGTCATAACAAAAAATTATGGCTTTAATTAGGAGCAAGTACCTGTGAGATCAGCAATTCAGAAAGCTGAGGCAGGAGGATTGCTTAAGCCCAGAAGTTTGAAGTCAGCCTGGGCAATATAGTGAGATCCACACCTCATAGAAAAAGAATATGTATGTGACATCAATACAAGTTCTTTCTTATGGGCATCTGCAATAATGTCTGTCGAGGGTCTGAACTGTACTGAGGATGGCTTTGTTTTTATAGTCTAGAATCTCACAGAGGAATCTATATATGTAATGAAGTCCAAGTAAGAATTTTGTTGGTTGAGCCTATGTCTTCATTCACTTCTGCACAGTTCTTGTACAAGCTGAAATAAATAACCTGCAGCAGGCAATATCAACTTAAAGTGAGGCCCAGCTAGTTATTGTGAATTAAGAATTACTAAATAAACCAGCAGCTCTTCCTCAGTGGCAAAGCCAAGGTGTTGTAGAAACAGACGGACATAGCACAAATCCAAGAGTCAAGTAGGGATTTCTAAAAGCTCTTGTCAGTGCTAGAATCCATCTGACCTATTCAAAAATACTCATTTTAAGCTGGAAACTCATTAGCCTCTAAGGGTCAGACTCAGACTCTGAGAGTGCACTGGCAAATTAAAAATTGCTTTTTATAACTCCAAAAGTAAATGTCATTTTGGAGATTGCATTTCATCTTGTGCTGTTTCCCTTTTCTCAGAGAGCTCCAATAGACAAGAGTCATAGCTTGCATCATTAGCTATGGAGACTTATTCTGCTTATAAATCTTAGAGGGTGTAAACTCTAATATGTTCATGGGAGGCAGAAAATAAATAGACTTCTAACTAACACAACTTCTTCCTTTCCATGACTGAGATGACCCCTCAGGAATGTATGTAATTATAAGAATTTTATTATACATTTTGTTACAGACTGATTGTTTGTGTCTACCTATTTCTCATCCCCTAAGAGGATAGCATTCAAAAGCAGAGCCTATGGTAGGTAATCAGGTACAGCGGGACCTTTAAAGGTAATCTCTCTCCCCCATGATGCAATCACTGCTTTTATAATAAGATGGAAAAACACAGCGTGTCAGTCTTTTAGCTAAGATCAAGTATAGGACTCAGAGACCAGAGTGCTCTACAATACCGTGGTGAGGAAACACCCTGAAGGTGGCTATCAGTAAGGCAGGAACAAACTCTCTCAGGACATCTAGAGCATCTAAATCTGGGACCACCTAGCTTTCCAAACTGTGAAAGGAAAACATTTGTCAAAGTACCACAATGTACTGTAGTTTGTATTAGAGCCCTGAACTAAGACACACCTAAGTAAATACTAAGAAATTAGAAGCAAAATAAAAAATTAACCTCCCTTTCTTTTCATTGCAAACCACTAGCGGTAACTTCAGCTTGTGCAGAGCTAACATTACAATCCTTGGAGATTATTCCTGGAATATAAGGAGATCAAGAGCTGCTTCAGATTAAAGTCTGCTATCCAATCCCCTTTCTATCTGGTTTATCTAAAGTTTTGTCTTCCCATTTGACAGAAGGATGTAACATGCTAAAAATTTTGGCTCACCAAAACGCTCACCTATGATGGGGTAATCAACTGTCCTTTGATTGGCTGTGAGACCTACTCCATGAGGAGAGGGGCAACCCATGTCTGGTATAGTAAGCCTGACTAACAGCCCAGGTCTGGGGAAGTTGTAGGCTGAGACAGCGAATGTATTACTGCTGTTTAAACTGGTATACCATCTAACTGCCTTCTAAACACCTTTGCTTATATCCATAGACAAGGCTGCTCCCGGCCTTAATCAGAGAAACCTGTCTTTACAATGAATGATGGTGAATGGAAAGAGTGCAGCTCAGAATGCAGAGAATAAGCAAGAGTTATGGTTCTAATCCTAAACAGGACATTTGCGCCACCCTCTCTAAGGCTCAGAAACACTGCAGAAGAGGAGGTTGAATAGAAGAGCAGGGAGATAGGGTGAAGGGCTACAAAATGCCATTGCCTATGCTATTGCAATCATTAATCCACAACCACAGTAGTTACCTTCACTGTGCTCACACTAGACCAGCCCTATTAACAGTAAATCAAAGGAGGAGGTGGGGCTCACAGTTTCCCAACTTTTCACCTTTTAACTATTGGCTATTGAGAGATTTGGAGAGAGGAGGAACCATGGTCTTTAACTGTCGGCCCATTTCTGAGCCCACTGGGCTCAAAGGGAGGTTTGTTGCATAGAACGCCCTGGTTAATCTCAGTGGGCAACAGAACAAATTACTAGACATGACCATGGCAGAGACATTTGTAGGGAGGAGGGGCACATAGGGATGTAGCAAGCACTTTTCTGGCTGAGCTATCTCCCCAGCTCCCTTCCTTTTTTGGAGATCTGAGGATCAAACCCAGAACATCACTTGGCTAGGCAAGTGCTTTACCATTCAGCTACATCCTTAGCCCCCTGAATCCTGTGAATATCCCCAAAGCAAATGAAATATCTATATGGAAAAGATAACTGTTCTTCTCTGTTTATTTTATCAGATGACCCTTATCAGATGAATGTATAAAGAATATATGGTACATTCACAATGGAAAACTACTGAGCCATAAAAATGAATAACAAGATAAATATAACCAGAAAATATTACATTGAGTGAAACAACTGAGTTGCTGAAAGACAAATGAGTATTCAGTAATGTAAAGGAATCAATAATTTAACATAAAGAGAACAGAACAGCAGTTACTAGAGGTGGGGAAAATCTTAAAATGGAAGAAATTAAGAGGGATTCAAATCAGGTGGCAGGAGTGAGGGAGAAAAACCTGGGAGAAATGACTGGAATTGGGGAGCTTTTTAGGGGTGAGGTGGAAACCTAGTGCAATGGAAACTCCATGGAATCTACAAGAGTAACCCTAGCAAAGACTCTTAGCAGTGGGGGCAACGCAGCCTGAACTGGCCATCTTCTGTAACCAGGAAAGGCCTTAAGGGAAGGGATTGGGACACAAACCCAGCCACAAAACCTTCAACCTACCGTTTGTCCTGCCTGCAGAGTGTGTTCTGGGACCGGAGCCTAGCAGAATCGTCATCAGAGAGACTTCATCCAGGAACTGATGGAAGCAGATGCAGAGTCCCACAGCCAAACATTGGAGCTCAGGGAGTCCTTCGGAGAAGGGTTAGGAAGGATCACAGGAACCAGAGGGGTCAGAAACACCATGAGAACATGGCCCAGGCTCGCAGAGATCAGGGAGACTGTAGGGATCTGACGTAGGTCCTCTACATATGTGTTATGGCTGAGTAGCTTGGTGTTCTTGTGGGATTCCTAACAGTGGGAGTTGGGGTGTCTCTGACTCTTTTGCCTGCTTGTGGGACCTTTTTCCTCCTACTGGGTTGCCTCATCCAGCCTTGATGTGATGTTATGTACCTGGTATTATTGTAGCTTGCTATGCTCTGTTTGGTTGATATCTCTGGGAGACCTACTCTTTTCTGAGGGGAGGTAGAAGGGGTGGTGGATCTGAGGGAGAGGAGAGGGACAGGAAACTGCAGTCAGGATATAATATATGAGAGAATAATAAAAAAAAATTAAAAAGGACGGATTCAAAAGTATTTTATTAGTTCTTTGAGAATTTGGTACCATATTCATTCTCCTTAAGAGGAATTTTTAAGGGCAAGGAAGGGTGCTATAGGGAGGGGGGGCAAGAGTTATAAAAGGGTGTACTGACACAATATGTAATAAATGTATGGGAATATCATAGTGAAACCCATTTAATTTATACAATTAACATAGGTTAATAATTATTTTTTAAAAGATACTACTCAGAGTTGGAGAGAGAGTTCAGTGAGGAAAAGTGCTTACTATGCAAGCTTGATGACATGAGTTCAATCCCCAGAGCCCATGGCAGAAATAGAGAACTGACTCCACAAGGTTGTCTTCTCACTTGTATGTAGATGCTATGGCACATGTGTAACATTGCAAACACATGTACACACACATACACACAATGATGAATAAAACTTTTAAAAAGGCACCATTTAGAGATCCGTACATGGTCTCATTTAAGAAAATGTTCTGCTACCAATTTATAAATTTACACATTTTCTGGAAAGATACACAATAAATTCATAATAGAGACTACCTCTATGTAGTAGGAGTTATATTCTTTAGTACTAATGGAACACTTAACCAGGCATTGGCATTACTTTCATAATTTCTAAACTAGATTTATTTTAAAGCAAACATGAGTGAAACATATTTGTACATCCTGATATTAAATACATAGTTTGAAGAAAACAACATGCAGCAAAGTGTTCATAGAAAATAAGACTATTTGTAACCCAACAAAACCATATTTAAACACTTTGCAAGTTTTGGGAAATTTCTGGAAAAAAGAATTTAAAAAATTAAAAAATTCTGGAATTTTTCCTCAAATTTCCAGAATTTTTCTCAAGTATTCTAGAACTCTCAAATTTCTGGAAAAAAATATGTATGAGTGTTTAAAATGGTCACTTCTGCATGGAATCAGAAGGGGCTCACTAGGTGAAGAAACGGAACCAACATGAAGGGGACAGAGAGGCAGGGTAGCGGAAGTGAGGGAAGAGAATCAACAGAAATAAAATATGTGTTAAAATGCCATAATGAATCCCATCACTTCAGATGCTAATTTAAAAACCTAATAAATGGTACCCTTTGAAGATGAGGACCATACAGTCAGGGTACAGAAAGGGACACATTTACTATTCATTTAAAAACATTCTGTGTATTTTATGTTTAAATTATGCTTGTATATTCTTCTTATAATAGGAACAGAAGAGTAATTTAATTTGAAGATAGAGATGCTTGTTGTTGTATTAAAACTAAGGCCTACACATCTGTTTCCAACTTTCCAGTGTTTCTTGCTTTCCAGTGAAGCATAAGGCAATGGCAGCCAAGAACCCGTGACTCTGGAAGCCCTCCACACAGTACTCACCACTCTCTGCTGACCTAAACCTATGGCTTCCTTTTAGCTCCATGCAAGAAGAAAAAGAAAAGACTAGGGGATCTCACAAAATGTCTTCTCCACTTCATCTATATCCTAAGATGGATTCTATTGCAAGTCATAGACCACTGGATGGAAGGGTATGATAAGAAGCAGAGATTCACACACAAGAATAATAAAATAATTTACTCACTTCTAGTGATGAGTAGCTATGGAAGATAATAAGACAGTGTGTATATATTCTAGAAGAAAAAATTACTCGTCTTGTTGGAAGCTGTAAGACTGTAATGGAGGTGGATGGAGAAGGGCAGACAGATGAGGCATATGGCAGAGAAGCCCTATATTTGAGTGAGACGTAGACATTTTGAACTAAAGCATACAAGTGTAGGAAATTCCATGTAAATTACATTCCTTCTTCTCCCCATTGTCCAGCTTCTGACAGCTAAAGCACACACTGGACTGTCATCAAAGGCATAGTAAAGCAATTCCCCACTTATTGTCTTCCCATCTCTCCAGGTCTCTACTAGTACTGAGAGACTAAGACGCGACAGACAAAGACTAACAGGAATCACTAATTTTATCTCTCTTCCTATCTCTCAACCTTTCCAACCCAAACCTAGCCTGTTAAAAAGCATTGACATAGGAACAAGGGGCCGAATGTAAAGCTCAGCTTCATTCACAGTTCTAGATCTACTTTCCCTGTGGCTGCTTTTTAATTTAAACATTTTTAGCATTTTATTTTCTTATTTTTATTAGCTTATATTCATTGTCCAAAATAATAGGTTTCATACTCAATTTTCATTCAAGTGTGTATCACACACTTTGATTGTATTTCCCTCACTTTCACTATTTTTGATGACACAGAATCCATTCATATAAAGATTAAGCACGGGTATCTGAAGCATGGGGATCCCAGAGTCTTCCACTTTATGTGGCAGTAGCTAAAGAACAAACCCTGAGGCATAATTATAGCATTTGGTTACACACTCTAGGGTCCAAATGTAGGAATTCAATAGCTTCTGGAAAATTGAAACTACTTAGAGTTGCTTGACAGTCTCTGGTTAGCTAGTGATGCTGCCACAGTCTTTACCATAGAGTCAACGAATTTAGTAGGGCAATAGTTGAAAAAAGGAGGAGGAAGCTGACTCTGGTTGAATACCCAATTGCCATATCACATACCCTCCAAGCATTCACACCGTGAAGTCTTTTCACACTTACCAGCTGAGGCACCAGCAGCAGCAATAAGTCATGGCATGACTGCAGGAAGACACAGGATGCAGGCAGTGCTAGAAAAGAATCCTAATAGCAAGTGAGCTTCTGTGATCTCAGTGAAGAGCTGTGAGGTTTCTGAACCTCGTGTTTTCCGAAGCCCATCCCCTCCCATCTTCTCTTGAGATTGCTCCTCCTAACCTAACAGGCACTGCTCACATATTTACTCATTTCCTGTTTGTGGCACTGTCTTTCCACTGCCTCTCTACCTCTAATCTCTCTTCTTCCTTTCTCTTGAGATTTTTCCACTGGTCTTTTGGGGTCAAATAAAAAAAGGTTTTCCTTCTTGCTGAACACGAAAGTACTCAGGCTTCCACAGATGAACAACTGATAGATAGCATTTGATTGGGCAATGCTATCTTCTCCTTACACAGTAACACTAAACAACTTGCAGATAAAATTACACGATAGCTGTGTCTATTGGTGTGTGTGAGAAACACACGTACACGAATATGCCTGGTATGTAATATTGCTTTAGTATTCCATAAGATGATGAGAAATGGTCTATTATCTGTGAAAATGCGCTTTTGAACTGCTGAATGAGAACACAGACACAGAGGTGTCGGTCTTTGGAATGAGTCACAGTGCAGAGAGACTGATGGGAGAGCACCTGAGGAAGGATGGGGTCAAGGACCTCCAAAACACTACACCTTAATTAAATCGGATCAAAGAGGGAAAATATTCAAAATATACCTTTTTAGGATTAATTTGATTAATTAATTGATTTTTTGAATTAATCAAAGGTTTTTAATGACCCAAGAATATTTTTTAAAGAAAAATGGCTACAGCTCTGTAAGAACAGTTGAGTTCTGTGTTGCTTCAACTTGGCTTATTCTGCACTCCCTGTCTCCAGCTCCACAGTAACCTTAAAACCCAACAGCCTGACCATACTAGCAGTTGAGAAAATCAGAATCCAAGCATGTACTAAGTGAGGAAAACTGGGTTGAAACATCTCCAAAACCCTCTATTTTCAAAAAATTATCATGACTTGACATGACTCCTGTAGTTCGTCCTTATTTAATCTGCTTCAGGGTTTGCTTCATGTAAAAGTCTTTCATTTTAATTTAAAATATTTTGGTTTTAGAGTAGATTTAGGCTTAGAGAAAGATTAATTAGTCGACCAAATAGAGTTGACAGAGGGACAGGGCAAATAAGAGCATAGAACTTTCCAGCAATTATTCCCCCAGACATCAGTATCAAAACTATCCATGTAAAAAAATGCCTTTGTGAGAACTGAGGAAAGCAGGTGAGAGACCACAGTGCTTGGGTATAGCATAGACTAAGAAAAGACACATAAAGAAGGTACAAAGGGCAGCTCGGTCTTACCCATGCCATCCTTCCCTCACTAGCACAATGCACACTTTAAAGAGAGATGTCCTCCATGTGAGGAGGGAAGACAGCACTATATCTTTCCTTGCTGGGGTGAATCCACTAAAGGCTAGTACTAGGCAATATCCCATGGCTCTAGACTCTAAATAGCCATTGGTGCACTGAGCCTCTAGGTCTGCTATTACACCTGGCTAGACACCATAAACACGAACTCTAGCTTTGCACATCTGAATTGATGTACTTAACTTCTATGCTGGCCTCAGGGGATCAAATTCCAGATTACTTTCAATGCTACACAAGTCCCAGTGGGTACCAGGCTACAGGTCCCTCTAAGCAAGTCTCAACAGCTTCAGATATGTCCAAGGACACTGATCAGCCGAGACCCAACTTGGCCCACATAGCCCTAGGCTATAAGTCTGCTCTAGTGATATATCAACACATCTAGCCTCAGGAACCAGGACAGTACCCAGGGACACAGGGTGACCAATAGTGATGTGGCTAGCCTCTGAGGACTAGGCTAGATTCTGAGGACACATGGCACAGGCCAGGCCAGTCCTCACATGTTTAACTAATTAGACAATCTTTATACACTCAGCCTTCAAACTGTAGCCTGGCCCCTATTAATCCAGGGTCCAGTCCATCCCTACAACTCCAGACTATAGGCCAGTGTGCTCAGGTACAAACACCAGCCTAGCATGTGTGGTCCCAGGCTTTGGATAATCACCTGCAGATGCAGGCTCCATACTTGTCTAGGCACAAGGCTGGCTATAAGCTCCACTGTTTTACATGATCTGTCCCATCAGTCCTTGGTCTAGGCCAACTCCAACAGACTGAGGTTCTAGGATTTATAAAAGCACAGGTTCTAATTCAGACTCTGTGGGCCTAAGACTAAGACTTTCCAACAAAACCTGGGCTTCAGGCCCCTTCTAGTGCCTGGTTAGCTCCTGAAAGTTCAAGCTCAAGGGCCACTCTAGTGCCAAGCTAGCCCTTGTGGACTCAGGACTTGTAATAGTCTCTAGGCTATAAGGACCCAAGTCCTCTCCAAGTAGATATAATGGAAAGGTCTACCCTACTGATCCACAATCCAGATCTAACTGCTCATCCACGTACTAAATAGTCAACCCAAAGACTTCAGTGGTAAGCTTGTCTAGGAGTCAATCATACAAGACAATCTGCCCAGAATTTAGGCTTAGCAGTTCTACTATGTATCATGTATGTATATGTACACACTGTATGGTATCTGATCTATACACATAGAAATTTGTAAATTTAAGATTATTTTAGTGTTTCATTTCCAAGGCTTTTGTTTTGTTTTTTGTTGTTTTGTCGAGACTGCCCTGGCTGTCCTGCCTCTGTTTCCCGAGTGTTTTGAAGTTTTTAATGAAAAACTAGAAATAAAAATAAATCTTTTTTAAAGTAACGTTGTTTGTTTAAAGAGAATTCTCATTTATAGCTCTTCTTTTCACTCAATGCCTTGGAGTTTCTCCCTATTAACATATGGCTACTGAGTAGCACATTTGTTATAGCATATGAATTTATTGATGCTTTATTAAGCTTGGTGGTTTATATTAGGATTCATCCAGTCCTCCCTCTATGGGGCTTGATTGATATACAGCATGTACCTACTATTATAGCATCACACAGAAGCTTCATTGCTCTAAAATCCCCTTATACAATATGTATTAATGTCTCCCATCTTGCAACCATTTTTTCTACTCTTTATAGTTTTGCCTTTTCCCCAGTGGCATATGAATGGAATCCTTGGTCATGTGTTATATGTAGCTGGTTTTTGCCTGTGTGTGGTAGGCATGTATGCACAAATATGTGGGTGCACATGTGCACATAAGCATAGGGAAGCTCAAAGTTATCAGAGATTTTTCTAGATCACTCTCTACCTTATTCATTGAGGAAGCTCTCTCAGTGAACCCACAGCTCACTGATGTAGATTAGCTTAGCTACCGAGCTTACTCTGGGGATTCTACCATCTGAGTGCTGGAATTACAGGCAGGCCACCATATCCATCTGGCATTTACATAGATTTTGTAGATTTGAACTAAAGGTGTTTTGTATGTGAATGGCAAGTGTCTTATCCACTGAGCCATCTGCCCAGCCCTTAGTATATAGGTTTTTTAAATCTGTATCAGTTCATAGAGAATTTTATAAAGTGTGTTTTGATCATACACACCCCTTCCCCAACTCCTTCACTGGAACCTCCCTTACACAACTTTGTGTCCTCGCTTTCATCTATTAAGTCCAATTTATGCTGCCTATATATTCTTGCATGTGTGGCCTTCCACTGGTGTTGATATTCTTCAAGAAAACTGACTCTCCTTCTCTGAGAAGCTCTCAATTGCCCATACACAGACCTTTAAGGCTTTCCCTTTTTTGAAAGACAGGGTCTCATCCTCATCAAAGGCTGACCTGAAGCTATGTAGCTCCAGCTGTTCCCAGATTCATAAAAATATTTCTGCCTCCCAGTGTTGGGATTACAGGTGTGCTATCATGAAGTCATTCATACTTGATTCTATTACAATCTGCTTTCAAGGTTCCCTCATGCTTTTTCATGGCTTGGTAGCTTTTCAAGAATCAATATTGTTTCATTACATAAATGACCCAAAATTTATCCATTCCTCCATTAAAGAACAATTTAGTTGTTTCCAAATTTTAGCAGTTATATTTATGCTATAAACATTCATGTGTAATTTCTTATTTGAATATAAGTTTTCAACTCATTTAAATAAATATCAAGGAGTATGATTGCCAGATTGTTATGAGACTATAGTTTAATTTTGTAATAAACTGCCAGTCTGTCTGCCAAAGCAGCTGTACCATTTCATATTCCTACAAACAAAAAATTAGTTATTCTATTCCTCCACATCATTACCCTTGCTTGATGTTTTATTTAGGGCTTTATCCATTTATACTGGTATCAAGTAGAAAGCCATAAAAGCCAAATATTATATAATTATATAAATATCCATAATTCACCAAAGAAAGTACAGCAGTGGTGGGGACACGGCTCAATTATTAAAGTGTTTGCCTTGCAGGCATGAGGACATGAATTAAATCTCTAGCATAAACAAAAAAGCATGGTGGTGTGCACTTGTAATTCCATTGCTGGGCAGGTGAAGACAGGGACATCCATGAGGGTCACTGGTCAGGCAACCTATCCAAATTTTTGTAAAAGACTATCTCAAAAGACAAGGAGGATGGCATTAAAAGAATGACAGCCAAGTTTGCTCAGATATTGAAATAGTACATGTAGCAGCCTGTGGAGGGGTCTTGTGCATACAGAGCCTCCCGCTTCTTGGCATCGGTAATCTCAATGAGGTCCCCATGGTATTCGACCACAAAGTCTCCCCGGGAGAACTGCTTGGTGGCAATCACACCCCTGCCTTTTCCATCAATGAGATCAATCTTCATGCCTTCTTCCTTCCCGCTCTCAATCAGCTCATCAATTTTTTTCCCTTTCTTCAGACTGCAGCTCAGCTTTGCTCTTTCTGGAGCTCCTTCGCACTGGGTAGAAATCTGTGAGTTTTCTATTCTGCTGTGTTTTCCCTTGAGACTTTTTCCGAGGGGCCTGCTTGCCCTTCAGGGGCTTTTTCAGGTCCTGCTTGGCAACCACTAGAAACCAATCACCTGAGGAGGCTGATCAATCACAGTAAGTGCGGGAATTGCCAGACCAAACTGCATGACATCGATGGCGTGCCTCACCTCATCCTCATNGCCTCCCGAGACATTGCAGCTGGGGAGGAGAACCTGTACGACTATGGTGACCGTGGCAAGGCCTCCATCAAGGCCTACCCTTGGCTGAAACATTAACCATGCGGCCTCCCTGCCACCCTGTCAAAGGACAAAGTGCCCTCTAAGGGAAACGATTTTGTTTTTTACACACACTTACTCTTAGCTAATTACTTCAAATGTTTTTTAAAAGTATATTAAAGATGCCTTTTCATGTAGTATTTAAATATCTGTTACAGGTTTCCAAGGTGGACTTGAACAGATGGCCTTATATTACCAAAACTTTTATATTCTAGTTGTTTTTGTACCTTTTTGCATACAAGTTGAACGTTTGTGCTTCCCGCGCGGTCTAAGACTCGGCACAGGTTTTAGAGAATNGAGTCGAACATGAACTAGGAAGCCGGGCTCTGCCCAAGATGAAAGCCAGGACTCCCCCGCACCCCACGTCCAAGGACAGGCGGGTGTGAGGGTGCTGTCACCCCCCCACGCACAGCCTGGACAGGATGTCTCCAAGCTCTTGTTCTCCTCAGCGTCTTGACAGGCGTACACATTGACGTGTATGAATATTTTTTAACAAAAGTTTCGCAGTAAGCTAGTCTTCCCCTCTGCTTTCTCCAAAGCTTACTGAACCCGGGGCTCGGAGGCCCAGCCGGGAACAGACCTCTTCCACAGGCTTTCGGCTTTTCCAGGCACCTCAAAGCATCAGGGTGGGCAGTCAGACCAGAGGCAGGCCGGGAAAAGCACTGTTCTCCTGCCCTAGTGGGGCAGGTCTCCTTGAAACTGCATTAATTCTTTTTAGAAATGTGAACACTGAATTTATTTTTTAAAAAAAAAGTTTGACCTCTGGACACCATATGCAAACACATACAGACACATGAATATGTATGAATTTATACATGTATGCACGGGTACCTATACACATACACAGAATGATTAGTAGTTACTTGGAGCTGTGGTAAAGGAGAAACTAGGATTTACTGGTAATGCTCATGGGATTTCTTTTTATGGTGAAACTGGACTGTAGTGGCATTTTCATACCTTTGGGCATTCAAAACTATCTAAATTAAAGAAAAATGGTGACTTTTATGGTACATCAATTATACCTCAATGAAAGTTCATTTGAATTGGGGCTTATACCGCTGTCACCCATGGCACAGTATTCAGATGAAATATTATTTTACATGATTTAGCACTCACCATGATTTAGCATGCAAATACCTGGTTTTAACTGAAGATAAAGTTTTTCTCATTCTCTAGAATTAGATGTAACATAAATGTAAGATGTAAGATAAATGCCACTTTGGCCAGGGAAGCAGGTGGGCTAATTATAGATCTTCACCTCTCCCTCTGCTCCTCCAAATCCAATCCCCCAGTCTCATCCCTAGATCTGTAGCAGACCACCTGCTGCAGCCTCCCTCCCTCCCCCACCCCTTCCTCTATCTCCACTGGATCACACAAATCTTTCCCTCCAAACTTCCCCCCATTGCTCTGTCCCAACCTCCAACTCCAGCAGGTACTCCCCGATAACCCACAGAGCACTGACAAGGGAAGCAGGTATGCTAACTGCAGATATTCATGTCACTCTCCATTCCTCTGAGTCCAGTCCCCCAGTCTCATGCCCAGGTCTGAAGCAGACCTTCTGCTGTGGCCTCTCCTTACTCTTGCCCCACTCCCGGGGGGAATAACTAAGCAGATCCTGGTGAAACACCCTGCTTTCCCTCCTCCAGTTAACCTAACCCCCTTACACACCCTCAGCCCATCCTCATTCCTAACTCTCAGGCTCCAATATCCAGAAACACATTTTACCTGGAACACATCCCTCCATGCCTACACTTATCAGGACCCCAGAAGAATTTCCTACCAGGCAACACACAGCCACCACACTCTCCTAAGAACCAGAGATGGCAACAGGAACCAAGTAACAAAACACCCACCCAACAAAGATAAGACCAGATATCAGCACCTAGAATCATAGTCTCCCCAATCCGAGATGCCTAGACTTCAGCATGAAAAGGTCATCAACAACAGCCAGGACAATATGTCTCCATTAGAGCCCAGCAGCCTACCACAGCAGGCACTGAGTATTCCAACATAGCTGAACCCCAAGAAAAAGACCTTAAAATAGTCTATGAATATTATAGTGGTCCTTAAAGAGGAAATTAATAAATACCTTAAAGAAATCTATGAAAACACAGACAATGGAAGAAAATTAGTAAAACTATTCAAGATCTAAAAGTGGAAATAGAATCAATAAAGAAAATCCAAACTGGGAGAAATCTGGAAATGAAAATTTAGGAACTCAGAAAGAAACCACAGAGGCAAACTTTACCAAAAGATGGAAGAGGGAATCTCAGGCATTGAAGACAAAATAGAAGTGGACACATCAGTCAAAAACAATGTTAAATATAAAAAAATACTCCTGACACAAAACATCCAGGAAATCTGGGACACAATGAAAACACCAAATATAAGGATAATAGGAAAGAGAACAAACACAGATCAAAGGCACAGGAAATATTTTCAATAAATTCATAGAAGAAAATTTTCCTAACCTAAAGAAAATGAAATATATAAAGGTATAAGAAGCATACAGCACAGCGCACCAAATTGACCATTAGCCCCATGAATTGGGGTATTAGCGGTATTAGCCCCAATTCAAATTCAATTCAATTCATCCTTCTGCTACATCCAACTAAGATCTGCTTAGTTATTCCCCCCGGGAGTGGGGCAAGAGTAAGGAGAGGCCACAGCAGAAGTTCTGCTTCAGACCTGGGCATGAGACTGGGGGACTGGACTCAGAGGAATGGAGTATATACATTTAGTGTTATATACAAAACACTAAATGTATATAGAAGAAAGAACATTAAAAGCTGCACAGAGAAACCACCAAGTAACAACATAGAAAGGCAGATCTATTAGAATTACAACTGACTTCTCAATGGAGACTCAAGAAGCCAGAAGGGCCTAAACAGATGTGCTGCAGACTCTAAGACCACAGATGCCAGTCCAGACAATTACACCAAAAAAAAAAAAGAAACTTTCAATCATAATAGATGGAGAAAATAAGACATTGCATGATAAAATCAAATTTAAGCAATATCTATTTACAAATTCATCACTACAGAAGGTGCTAGAAGGAAAACTCCAATCTAAAGAGGTTAACTATATCTAAGAAAACACAGGGAATAAAAATTCCAGACCAGAAAGTCAAAACAAGGGAAACACACACACACACACACACACACACACACACACGTGTGCACAGCACACACCACACACATAGCACCACCACCAACAACAACAACAATAAAATAACAGGAATCAGCATTCATCATTGATCTCTCTGAACACCAATGGTCTCAATTCCCCAATAAAAAGATACAGACTAACAGAATGGATATGAAAACAGGATTCATCCTTCTGCTACATCCAAGAAACAAACCTCAATATAAAGGATAGAGATCACCTCAGGGTAAAAGAATGGAATAAGTTATTCCAAGCAAATGTACCTAAGAAGCAACCTGGTTGTAGTCATTTTAATATCTGACAAAAATAGACTTCAAACAAAAACTAATAAGAAAAGATAAGGACACTACATACTCAAAGGAAAAATCCACCAAGAGCACATCATAATTCTTAACATCTATACCCCAAACAGAAGGTCACCCACGTTTGTAAAAGAAACACTTCTACAGCTTCAATCACATATAGATCCTCACATACAGATCATGGGAGATTTCAGTACCCCATTCTCACCAATGGACAGGTCATGCAGACAAAAACGAAACATAGAAATGCCAGAGCTAACTGATGTAATAAACCAAATGGACCTAGCAGATATTTACAGAACATTTCAACCAGATACAAAAGAATACACCTTCTCCCTACCTCATGTAAGTTTCTCCAAAATTGACCACATACTTAAGCACAAAGCAAGTCTCCACAAGAAAATTGAAATAACATCCTGTATCCTCCCTGACCACGTGGATTAAAGCTGTATATCAACAACAGAAACAACATAAAGCTTACAAACTCATGCAAACTGAACAGCTCTCTACTGAATGGAAAATGAGTCAAGACAGAAATCAAGAAAGAAATTAAAGACTTTTTACAATTGAGTGAAAATGAATACACATGTTCAAACTTGTGGGACAATAAGGGCAGGTCTAAGAGGTAAGTCCATAGCACTAAGTGCCTACATAAAAAAAATTAGATCTCATACTAGCAACTTAAGAGCACACCTGAAGACTCTAAAACAAAAAAGAAATCACACCCAAAAAGAGTAGATAGTAAGAATTAATCAATCTCAGGCCTGAAATCAATAAAATAGAAACAAAAAACAATACAAAGAATCAATGAAATAAATAATTGGTTCTTTGAGAAAAATCAGTTTTCCTGAATTAGCTAAAAGACAGAGAAAGACAATATCCAAATTAACAAAATTAGAGATGAAAAGGGGGGGGGAACAACAGACACCATTGGAATTCAGAGAGTCATAAGGACATACTTTAAAAAACTGCACTCCATAAAATTGTAAAACTGCACTCCATAAAATTGTAAAATCTAAAAGAAATAGATAATTGTCTCAATGCATAACACTTACCAAGTTAAACCAAGATCAGACAAGCAATTTGAACAGACCTATAATACCTAGTGAAATAGAAGCAGTCATTACAAATCTCCCAACCAAATAAATAAATAAATAAATAAACAAACAAACAAACAAACCAAGGCCAGACAGTTTTACTGCAGAATTCTACCAGACTTTCAAAGAAGAACTAATGCCAATACTCCTCCTCAAATTATTTCACAAAATAGAATCAGAAGGAATATCGCCCTATTCATTTTATAAATCCACAGTTACCCTGACACTCAAACCACATAAGGCCTAACAAAAGAGAGAATTACAAACCCATTTCCCTTATGAACTTAGATTAAAAAAATACTCAATAAAATACTTGCAAACTGAATCCAAGAACACATGAAAAAGAGCATCCACCACGATCAAGTAAGCTTCATCCCAAAGATACAGGCATAGTTCAAATAGTACATTAATAAATGTAATATACCATATAAGTAAACTGAAAGGCAAAAACCACATGATTATCTCATTAGATAGAGAAAAGACCTTTGACAAAATTCATCACCCCTTCATGATAAAAGTCCTGGAGAGGTTAGGGATTCAAGAGACATACATAAACATAATAAAGGCAATTTACAGCAAGCCTGTAGCCAAAATCAACTTTAATGGAGAGAATCTCAAAAAATTCCACTAAAATCAGGAACAAGACAAGGTTGTCCACTCTCTCCATATCTATTCAATATAGTACTTGAAGTCTTAGCTAGATCAGTAAGACAAATGAAGTAGATCAAGAGCATCCAAGTTGGAAAGGAAGAAATCAAAGTATCTTTATTTGCAGATGATATGATAATATACAGAAGTGACCTGAAAAATTCCACTGGGAAACTCCTATACCTGATAAATCTGTTCAGCAATGTAGCTAGATACAAAATTAAGACACAAAAAATCTACCTTTCTATATACAAATGACAAACTACTGAGAAAGAAATCAGGGAAGCAACACCTTTTACAATAATCTCAAATAATATAAAATATCTTGGGGTAGCTCTAACCAAACAAATGAAAGACTTGTATGATAAAAACTTTATGACATTGAAGAAAGCAATTGAAGAAGATATCAGAAGATGGAAAGATCTCCCACACTCATATATTTGTAATATTAGCATAGTAAAAATGTCCATCCTACCAAAAGCAATCTACAGATTCAATGCAATCCCCATCAAAATCCCAACACAATTCTTCAGTGATGTTGAAAGGACAGTGTTCAGCTTCATATGGAAACACAAAAAAGCAAGGATAGCTACAACACTGCTGAATAACAAAAGAATTGCTGGAGATATTACCATCCCTGATTTCAAGTTGTACTACAGAGCTGTAGTAATAAAAAGCACATAGGATTGCCATAAAAACTGACACATTGATTGATGGAATCAAAGTGAAGACCCAGACATAAATTTGTACACATATGGACACTTGATTTTTATAAAGAAGCCAGAAATACACATTGGAAAAAAAGACAGCATCTTCAACAAATTGTGCCGGTCAAACTGGATGTCTGCATATAGAAGAATGGAAATAGATCCATACTTACCACTCTGCACAAAACGAAACTCCAAATGGATCAAATATCTCAACAAAAAACCAGATACATTGATAGAAGAGAAAGTGGGGGATAACCTTGAACACATTGGCACATGCAAAGACTTTCTGAATAGGACACCATTAGCACAGGCACTAAGTAAGATAACAATTACTAAATGGGACTTCATGAAACTGAAAAGCTTCTACACAGCAAAAGACAGTCATTCAGACAAAGCACCAGCTTACAGAACGGGAAAAGATTTTACCAATTACATATCCTACTGAAGGATAATATCAAAAATATATAAAGAACAAAAGAACTAAATATCAAGAAAACAAATAATCCAATTTTAAAATAGGGTACCGATCTAAACAGAGTTTTCCAAAGAGGAAACTCAAATCGCTGACAAAAACACAGAGAAATGTTTAACATCCTTAGCCATAAGGGAAATGCAAATAAAAATTACTTTGAGATTTCATGTTTCACCCTAAAGAATGGCTAAGACCAATAAAACAAGTGACAGCTCATGCTGGAGAGGATGTGGAGCAAAAGGAACACTCATCCATTGCTGGTGGGACTGTAAATTTGTTCAGCCACTTTGGAAATCAGTGTGGCAGTTCCTAAGATGAGAATTTATCTACCTCAAGTTCCATCTATACCACTCTTGGGAACACACCCAAAGATTGTTTTAACTTAACCTAGAGACACTTGTTAAACCATGTCCATTGCTGCTCTATTCATAATAGCCAGAAATTTGAAACAACCTAGATATCCCTCAGCAGAGGAAAGGATAAAAAAAATGTGGTACATTTACATAATGGAGTATTGCTCAGCCATCAAAAA
>LZPO01087389.1:113972-131471 GCA_001675575.1 Neotoma lepida | reverse complement strand
TAAACTATCTTTCAAGAAGTATTTACTCACTGCCAAACCAGAAGACGGGTCAATGAAGTCAGCCCAGTATCCTTCAGCCCGCAGAGCATAGCAAATTTCCTTAGCACCATTAATGAACTGCAGAGGAAAAGGTAAAGTCAGTGCTGCCCCAGCATCTCTCCGATTGGTTTATGTTTTTTAAAATAAAGTGGCATTTTATTTTATTTTCTAGGTTGCCCAAGACTCTAACCTAAATCACTAGCCTTGAGGTAAAACAAAACAAAACAACAAAATCTGAATAAACAGGTAGGTGAAGCAGAGGAATAAATAGGATATCCATTTTTCACTAAACACTTGTGTGTCTTTTATAGATTTTATAGATGATGTCTATAATTGCTAAATACCATGTACAGATCAGGATTTTGGTCTTAGTATCTTAATTCCTATGGTGTATTTGCTGATCAGAACTGTAAGTACTGAAAAGACAGGAGCAAGTTTAAGTCTAGACTATACTGCTGACAAAAGAAAAAAGCACGATGGATGCCTAAAACCCAAGGGCACAGCTTTAATTCTAGTCACAACAAAGATACAAAAACCAAACTCAATATCCTGTCGAAAGCTATAAAAGTGATCAAAATATGCAAGGCAACTATTTTTATGCTTGAAAAAGTCATAGTCTGAGAAAATGGGAGCAAATGTCTATCTTTAGAGACTTTTTATTCAAAGGCAGGAAGTAGTTTGGTTTTTTTTTGGTATCAACTTGACACAAGCTAGGGTCTTCTGGGAAGAATTCTCAACTGAGACAATGCCTCCATCAGATTAGCCTATAGGCAAGCCTGTGGGGCATTTTCTTGATTAATGATAATTTGGGAGGATCCACCCCATTATGAGTGGTGCCACCCCTAAACAGTTGGTCTCAGGTTGTACAAGAAAGCAGGCTGATCAAGTCTTAGAAAGCAAACCAGTAAGCAGTGTTTCTTCATGGCTTCTGCTTCAGTTCCGTCCTCCAGGTTCCTGCTTTGAGTTCCTGCCTGGACTTCCCTCAATGATCATCTGTGATAAGGACATGTAACTCAGATACACTCTTGTCTCCCCAAGTTGGTTTTGGTGTTAATTGCAGAAACACAAAGTAAACTAGGACAGAGTAGATTCCAAGCCAAGGGATGGTGTCACCCAGTCGAGAAGGCAAAGTAAAAATTCTGGATCACCGAAACCCTTGGAGTTTGTCTGGCAGAGTACTGCAAAGAGGCAGACACAAACCAGGATCTGAGTAACCTATATAACAATTCATNCTGGTTGCTCAGANAAATGCTGAGCTGAGTAAGAAAGGGGAAAGATTCTAACAGGCCTAGCAAATCCTCAAACTGTGAAATCTGTAATATGCAGGGGTCACACAGATTGAAGAGACACAGCACTTCTGGCATTCAGCTAACACTGGCTCAAATGTCCAAGACTTAGAAATGCAGAATATATTCTGCACCAAACACTAGAAAAGTATAATCCTAGAACAAATCCAGCTCATTGACTCAGCCATATCTATTCATTTATTTAATGTCTATGGTTGTTTTAACAGTGTAACTCAGANCTTACAGCTGAGGTGGATTGCCCAAGATGTCCATAATACATAAGTCCCCTTTCTGTGGATTTATTTTTTATGGCTTTGATCAACTGCTCTCAAAATATATACTAATCTGAAAATTCTAGAAGTAATGATATAATCTGTAAGTGTTAAATGATAAGCCATTCTGATTGGTGTGATAAAATCTCATAGCATCTGGCCAGCCAGCCTGGGATGTGGACTATTTTTTGGTTGAGTGCATCTAAACCAAATGCTACTCACCTGTTAGACCTGTCTTAATTATCAAATCAACTGTGGAGGTGGCCCAGAAACTGTGCAGACTAGTTAATTTCCTCAATAATAATCCCACTGTGCAATGACAATGATACTTGCAATCAGCATACATCAAAAAAAAAACTTCCTTTAAGCAAAAAGTCAAGTATAAAACGATTTTTGAAAGAGACCATGTTCACTAAACTTTGTTGACAATAACTGTTATTCTGTAGTATTAGTAATTACTACTAATCTTTGAATGTGCTGCTCACATACACTAAATGCTATCATAGGCATATAAATACACTGTAATCAAAGTTAAGGTCCTGCTCTTATCATCAGTGGATAAAGAAGATNACTGTGTCTGGGACTTGTTAAAGTTTATAGGAGTCACCACGATGTTGGTACTAATGAGGTAGACCAGATCAAACCAGAATGCAATTACTCATGCTGTCACTGATTTAATTAGTAATCAGACTGAGTCTAAACAGGCCAGTTTTCAAAAACAACCAGAAAACTGACAGCAACCAATCAGAAGGGGCCACTTTACCTGAGCCAGCATGATAATTAAGTCCTTCCTGTTCTAACTCTAGAAGGAAAGAACCAGTTTCCTCCTTGTTCTTCTACTTTCTTCAGCCCCTCTATCTATACTGCCAAAGCCTCCCCATTCAGCTTTCAAGAGCCCTTGATCTGTATTAGAGCCCAAGCAAGGCAGTTAGATAAGGAAACTGTGAAATTGGGCCTGAAGTGGCTTTCCCATTTTGACTCTCAATGTAACATACTGTGACCTTAGAGCATATGTCTAGCCTAACTTAGGAGTATGTTTTATAACACAAAGCTGAGTACTGCTCACTCACAGGTTGCCAACTGATCACACCATGCTCAGTCAGGCAAACTCAGAGCTACAGCCACAGCNTTTCTGGACTTCACGTCTAGTTATGTCTACAAATGCTGCCTGTGCACATGGCAGGGTGGAGGTCTCTGAACTTACTCTTCTGAGGGCTGTGCCACTTGTAAGTCACTTTGCTCAAATAAACTGTAAATTTCACTTGCCACAACTTTTTACTTTTTTCAGAACTACACTTATTGTAATTTCTTTTTGACACTTTTTAAAATGGAGTTTAGTGATTCCTACAGAGGCACAGCACCTAAGCTAACCTTTTTCTCCATATCTACCTGTGCACTGGTGACATACAATAAATAATGCTGTAGTCTGTAGATTATCACCCACATCCAACAGTAACATTTGTTAATGTATTTTATAATCTTTGTTAGTCTTAAAAACAATAGTCATTAGATCATATTCCAACTTAATGAAAAAAAGTCATACTTAAAAACTACAAAGAACAAAATAAAACAATGCAATCAAGCATGTACAAAGGTTAACTAAAAGAACCTTATATTATTACAAGCACCAGAAAATTTCTCCTAAGATTTCTAGTCATCAAAGGCAGACAGTGGCAACTGCTGGAAAAAAATCAGAGTAAGACATGGAGAATAAGCTACAATTCTCAACACAGCTGCAGGCCAAAGCCCACAGTTGTCAGAGGAAACTGAAAGAACTATATTGCACTCAAGACCCAATCAGGCAAGAATCTTGAGATGATCAGAAACCAGCACTCCTAATGTGATGCCTAAGAATGAGCTCTGTGGCCACTCACTAGTGATGAAAACTATACATCTATTAAGCCTTTAATATGTAAGTAAGATGTCTGTTAGTTATTGCTTACTTAAATTCTCTAAATCTGAAAGTATGTCTGTTTTTTAGACAAGGTCTCTCTCACTATGTTTTCCTGGCTGGCCTGAAATTCACTAAGTATACCAGGCTGGCCTCAAACTCCCAGAAAGCCACATGCCTCTGCCTCCTGAGTGCTGATATCAAAGGCATAGGCCACCACACACAGCCTGAATATCACATGCCTCTATTTAATTCCATTTTAGTTAGTATATAACAAATATGCTCACATCTATTAAAATACTATGGCATGTATTAGAAAGCTCTATGTGGTACATTTAAGTTAACACATTATTACTATAAAATACTGCTGAATATGTAAACTATATTATCACAAATAAATAGAACCATCTGGCTAACCCCCAAAAGTAGTAGAATAACATTGTCTTGCATGGATATCAGTAAGGGCATTTTTCAACTAGAGTGACCTAAGGCACTCAAATGAGACAATTTTAATCTATCATAGAGAAGAATACTCTTGTCCTATAGACAAATTCATATAATCCAACATCATTTTTAAGGTAATTACTAGTTTTAAATTATTAAATATTTTTATATATATGTATACAAGTAATTATCTGAAATTTTTATCTGATTAAAAACAGAATGCTAAGGTATAAGGTAAGCTAGGGTCACAGCATATATACTAAGATAATTTCTGGGCAGGCATATCATCAACATCTATCAAAATTTAAAATGATAGTAATTCAGCCATCTTCTATCTAGGAGTCTATGGAGATCAATGTTCATAAATATAATGTAACAATGATTTTCACAGCTGTGGCCAGTATAGCAAAGTTGGGTTTTCAATTTATAAATTTATAAATCACAAAAGAAATTTTAAATAACTTAAAATTTTTAGTTTACTCAATATAATGCAGATGTTATAGGAAATAAAATATATCTACATATACTAGTATAGAGAAGTATCAAAATCTATCTTTAGGTTAAAAGCAAAGAGCAGAAAAAAGATGCATACTGTATTGTATCCTGTCATATTGTCCAGTATGACTAGGTTGATTTTCATTATTTACTTGTTATGCTATAGAGGGTGTNGGGGAAATTTGAGAGAGGGACAGAGTAACACTTCAGAAAAATTAGAAATTTAGAAAAATTCAGAAAAGGAGTAAATGGAACTAAAATTTTCAAGAATATCAAGAAAAGTAGCACTTAAAAAAACATACTTATGATCCCAGCACTCAGGAGACAGAGGCAGGCAGATCTCTGTGAGTTCGAGGCCAGCCTGGTCTGTAGAGCGAGTTCCAGGACAGCCAGGACTGTTTCACAGAGAAACCTTGTCTTGAAAAACCAAAAAAAAAACAAAAAAACCCCAAAAAAACAGAAACCCCAAAAAACAAACAAACAACAAACAACAGAAAAACCACCACCATCACCAAAAAACCATACTTACTTATTTCATGTATATGGCTATTTTGCCTGTGTGTATGTCTGTGGACCATATGCATCCTGGGTGCTCACAGAAACCATAAGAGAGCAATGGATTCCCTAGAACTACAGTTATAAATAGTTGTGAGTCACCGTGTGTGCTAGGACTCAAACTCAGGTCCTCTGGAAGAACAGCAAGTGCTCTTGACTGCTGAGCCATCTNTGCAGCTCCTGAAAGAGTAGCCTTTTTTTCCTTGAAAACTGGTTGCCATTCCTTCAGTGCTTAAAATATTTCACAGAACAAATACAGGGCAGAAAANACAATTTTATGATAGTAGTTACACTGTTTAAATGCACTAGTGATAACTCAAGAGTCACTAATATGAGTTGGTGTTAAGTTAAGGAAAAGAAGTTAAGACTTCCTCTGGGGTAGTTTAACAGAGTGAGCCTGGATTTGAATNCTCTACTTGTCTCCCTGTAGCTTATGGTTTTTGGCTTATCTATAATCTGTCTGCTCAATAAATCTGAATCTGTGCCTGCCTGAACTGAACGTTGTCTTGTCTTGTTTGTGTCTATCACAAAAGTGTTTGCTCTGTACCTACATAACAGCATAGAAAAGCATCACATAGGGAAGAACTAGGGATACTTTACAGAAATCTTTAACAGTTTTACTGACTCCACCTGCCCCAGAAGCACTCAGAAAAGCAAACATTCATTTAATAATATTCATATGCTGTTTCCATCATATTGATTGTTGCTGATATTTATTGTATTAGGTTGCTTCCAAACTGTTGGTTGCTTTCAGCAAATGATTACAACACAAACACACACACATTCATTATTCTGGGTCATGGGCATGAAAGAGTACACAACATAAGATTACAGCTATGCAATAGTTTAAGTTGTAAAAGTTGATTACATGGGAAACCCAAGGCAAGTAAGATTATGTGACACTGTTCTATTAAAGGCAGGTTAAGAAAACAGGCTGACTATCCAGTAGACTAACAGTCACTCTAAAGTAACCTCAATGTGTATTATTAACTTAGCTGTGAAGTGCACCAAAGTCCAGTCTCTGAGAATGTAAGAGGGATTTTCATAATAATGTGTGGCTGTAACTGCTGTAGTGGCATTTAAATAAGACAGCATTAAGTTATTAGGAAGACTTACCTTCTCCAAGAGCATCTCTCTTTCAAGTTCTACCTCTTCACTCCAAACAGTCATGTCATTTTCAGTTTTCTGTGTTACAGTCAGAACCATTAGTTTGTTATTAGCCACTTCTGGAAAAAATGACTCAAAATCTAAAAATAAGAATATAAATCCCAAGAAGAAAACAATTAGCTTTACACAAAGAGCTTTAGTTCATAAAAATAACTTAGGAAGATGAAAATTAAGTTAAATTACTGTGCTACTAAGGCAGTTTTACAAATGTACACTACTTCTGAAGAGTAAAATGAATGCAGTTTTGTTGGATGAGCTGAAATAGCAATGCCAACAACTCTGAAGGATANGCTACAGAACACTGTTTTACTATTAATATGATTTTCAAATACATTTATCATTAAGAGTTTAATGACAGCTGGTCAAAGTGCAGAGGATAAGTGACTGTGGAGCACACAGCCACAGACACCTATATCACACCAGCTCTCAGAACTCAGGGAGGACTGGAGTGAAACAGTGTCTTCTGGACACGACAGGACCTGTGTACTCAGGAACGGCCGGCAGCTGTGCAGAAGACCTGCACAAGATGAAGAATGAACATTCTAGCATGAAGCAGAGAGAGGCTCACAAGTCCCTAACCCTAACTGACGGACTATGGGACAGTTGATGGCCCCTGGGGGAATCAGTTTTAACTGTGTGGCTCCTAGTAGGCTGACCAGGTTCTTGTGAGTGACCCTTACCCAGATGTAAATGGGCAGCAGCAAATGGACTCCATAATTAATTTTTAAAAAGAGAAAGATATGGAGTTGGGTGGGATGGGAACAGTTCAGGGAGATAGTGGTGAGATCCTCCAGAAGGGAGAGGAATGGAAATGAATATAATCAAAATTCATTGCATGAAATTCTCCAAGATTCTTCTTTGCATATTATATATAAACTTACAAAAAAATTAGTTACAATAGTCACACAAGAGTAGAAATATGATGCTTAAGGGAAAGTTACTAGAAATCCTATTATTCCTATGTAACTGAAATGAGTCACATGTCAGAAGACAAGCAATCATTTCCAAGAAGACATAATAAATATCAATACACAGAGCTGAAAAGTACTATGAGTCCATCATTAAGCATATGCAGACATTGATAACATTATCTAATATACATTTTGTGTTTCAATTATGATACCTCTTTGCAGCAGTTCTGGACATGTCTGGATTACACATTCAACTCTGGCACTTTCAAAGTAAGTCTCTGCACTGTTAATTTCTTGTTCAACAGGTGCATCGCTATTCTGTGGGAACGACAACAAGGATGGAAGGAAAAACTTGAGTTCAAATATCATGCCATATATGTTCAGAATTTAAGTTAGAGCTGGGCGGTGGTGGCACANGCCTTTAATGCCAGCACTTTGGAGGCAAAGGCAGGCCGATCTCTGTGAGTTCAAGGCCAGCCTGGTCTACAGAGCTAGTTCCAGGACAGGCTCCAAAGTTACACAGAGAAACTCTGTCTCAGAAAAACAAACAAACAAAAAACAAAAAGAATTTAAGTTAGAAAAATTTTAAAAATGATTCTAATGGAAAGTAAGGTAATGCTTTCACACTAAAATGAGTATAAATTCTGAAAGTTCTAAAGAAATATTGAAGAAAATGTAAGACAAATATATAAATACACTAACATTCTGGAATTTGATAGAACAGGTTGAAATACCATAANAAACCTTACAAAGTTACCTTTTGTGGTATTTGTGTGACACTGAATTACTGTAAAANTGGTATGAGCTAATGTAAAAAAATGGTCAAACAATACAGCTTCGGCTACAGGAAGAGCTTAGGGGTAGCTACCCAGTTGAAATTTAGCCATGGCCTGCAATATATTAGGGTCTTTGAGAGTAGACAGTATAAAAATAACGTGCTGGAGACGGCAAACAACATGCCTGACTTGTTGCCCCAGGAGCCCAGGAACAGGAACCGAGATCAAGGACAAAGATCCCTCCTGGCATACCCCACTGGACTTCCTGCTGAGTTTCCTATACGAGGACCTGGGAGAGACCCCCATTGTGTCCCGAGGGCAAACTTTTGGCACAGGCATGTGATGTTCTCATCCATTCAGCTGTTANTTGTTCTTGTAATCTTCTTGCTCTATCTGTCCTTTATGTTTCTTGTTCCTTCTCCTGCGGTGGTTTCTTTGAAATTAGACATTGGGAAAGCTAATACATCAAGAAATTATACAGAGATTGAGACCCTTGCTGGCATTAGGGCTGTTAAATAAGTCTTGGTAAGAAACCTAATTGATGAGCAGCCTTTTGAAGCATGGAATAATTGTGTAAAATGGAGAATGCAGAATTATAGTGTGTAGGATGCAGTGTGTAGATGGGCAGAGTTTAAAGAGAAAAGCAATGAGAGTTGCAGAGATGACATTTAAACAATGATTAACACACCAGCCTACAACTCCATGGGAATGTCTTTCTAAAGCTGAGAAGATACAGGACTTAACAGAGCAAATACAGTGTCTTCAGACTACAAAAAATAGATTCTGTCTTAAATTTGCAGAAGAAGCATTGAAGAAATTGCAGCAAGGATGTTGCTAGGGGAAGCTAGCTATCTGTTACCTTAACCCACTGTTTGCATTTCTGTGCTTCCTGAGAAACAGCANGTAGATGGTCTCTGGGGTGAGAACCTCAGATGTTCTAATAATTATTAATCTGTGAAAGAATAAGTGTTGCACTTTGACTTTTTGCTTTGGTTACTTGCCTGGAAATTTCTGTGTGCAATCAAAGCTTCTGGCTTTCTGCTTTCGTTACCTGCCTGGAAACTTCAGTGTGCAATCAAGGAGCACAGGCTACACTTTGTCGATTTTTAAATAGAACTTTTGAAACTATGGTGAAAAACCCAATCACCTGTGGAATTATCTCATCCCCTATTTCCTTGTAATATCAATAAAAGACTGGGGTTGAGTCAGATCTGGAGTAGAGAACAGAATAGTATATAGAAGTAGAAGTAGAATTAGAAAGAAGTAGAAGTAGAAAAAAAGAGAAGAAAATAGAACAGAACAGAAAGATAGAACTGAGTAAGAGAGAAGAGAAAAGAAAAAAAAGAGAAAGAAGAAGGAGGCAAAGAAGACGCACTTCTCCAGATCTGACAAGACCCGTCAGCTTGCATAAATCTCTGTGTCCCAGAGTTTTTTCTTAGCGCCTTCCTTATCTTTCAAGACCTACAAAAACTGCTGAGGCTGGTCCCTGGCAATAAAGTATTTTTAAAAATCCAGCTTTTACTCTCAAATATATCAGATCTAGGAGAAGAAAAGCAGCATTTATAAAAACTGTAATTCAACATGAAATTGCTATAGATTGAGAAGAAAGCTTTTGGGGATGGAGTAAGGGAGGGAACCACTTTGCTAGGAGGGATCAGGAAAAGCTGAAACACAGTAACAGATGTGGGTGTTTACAGGTAGAACACAGGTTAGGAATTCAGGAGGAGAACCATGCATTAAGTGCATGAAGCCTAAAAGCATGCAATTCCATTATTGTTGTTATTCCTTTCACTTTTCATATAAGGAAACATCCTCAAAGTCACAAGCTAAGTGCTCCTGTCAACTTCTGAACCCAGATGTATTTCCCTCCCTAGTCCATTATGTTACAATAGAATGTCCCTAAAAATGCAGGTAAAAGAAACAGTTCTTGAAGTCTAACAGAGCTGAAAGGACAACAATAACTTAGGAACAAATACACAGATTAGAGAAAGGTGATTTTGAAATTATTTGTGGGAACATGCTAGCAAAGGTAGGCAAGGATGGTCCTATAATTTTTATCTAAAGACAGAAGAAAGATAGCTGTACTATTCATATGGCTGATTAGACAGGAATAAGGACAATCTTTGAGAGGATAAAAGAACCTCTTAAGTATTAATCACAAAGTCTGGGACCTACCAGATATACAAATAAAGACACCCAGTGGGCAAACATCAGAAATGATACTGAACTAGGAATTACAGNGACTTAATGCTAATGTGCTAGTGACTAAAGAGGAACTTCAATGAGCAGATTAACAACAGGATGTGTGGGAAAGATCAAGTAGTTGGTATGGAGAGGAAGAACAAAGAAATGAGGATGAGCAAAAATCATCTAACATAAAAAGATCCAGGAAGTCAGTGATGTTCCAATGCCCTGTCATCCAATACAACTCATACTTGGAGAGACTGGTGTATGTAACAACAGGGGCTGCCAAGATGGCTCAATGGTTAAGAGCATGATTGCTCTTGCAGCTGATCCGAGTTTGGTTCCTAACATCCACTTCAGGCAGCTACCACCCAACACCTGTAACTTGCAGCTCCAGAAGATCTGATGCCTCTTGTCTACAGGGGCACCTGCACTCATGTGCACATACTCACACAAAGACACATATACCACAGAATTAAAAAATCTTTAAAGCAAACAAAAAGTCACCATTACCACAAAAACCCAACCAAATTAAAAAAAAAAAAAAACCTCTATTTAACTTCAATGTAGCATTGTCATATCTTAGGAGTATGACTCAAACTCTGAGATGTATGTAGTCTTCTATTTCCAAGAATAATGTGCAACTCCAGCTTAAACAATTGTAACACGGGGGCTCAGGAGGTATCCTTGTGCAAACATGGGGATCTGAGTTTGGACTGCCAGCACCCACCTAAAAACCTAGGCATGGAGGCATACACATCTGTATCCTAGTGTGGGCCTTGCTGGCCAGCCTTGTCAAAATAAGCAGCTCTGATCCAGTGAGACTTTGCCTCAAAAAACAAGGTGGAGAAGCAACTAAGGAAGACATCCCTCTATGAACTTTGGTCTCCACTCTTGTGCAAGCATACTTGCACATACATTTGGACATGTGTACACACTTATATACACAAGCATATCATATAAGCACACACAAAAAAGAAGAAAAATTACAAAACCCTCCCCTAATCCCTTAGAAATTGTCTTTTCTTCTCCCCTCTCCACAAATTCAACATCTATACTGCTTTCCTTTTAGTTGACTGTATCTGAACAACTTCAGAGATCTCAAAAACTTCTTAAGCTATTAAAGAGCTAGAGAAATATAAAGTTAGCAGGAACTAAGTCTATCAACAAAATATAATTTCCCCAGGTGGCCTGGAACTCACAATGTAGGTCAGGCTGGGCCTGAACCTATAGATCTTCCTCTTACTGGTCAAGTACTGGGATTACAGGTACCACGGAACATCATGACTGGCCCATAACTAGTATTTTTGGAATTAAAAACAAGAAACCTTAATCTTTAGCAATACAGAAAAATAATTTAATAGTCTTATTTAGAATAAGCAGTTACCAAAATGTATTTTTGAAGAACTATTTAAGAGATTATAATTTAAACATGTAAATTGGATGGTGCTAGTTTATTTTTTTAAGGCTGCTTATGCTGCTTTTGTATATATTGACTTTTCTTTTTTTTCCCTTTCAATAAAATGTACTCAGTAATTGAAAAGTAACACAGCATTAATAAGAGCAACAATATTAACAACCAACCTGAAACTCATTCACATACTGTGCCATCACAAACTCATGTCTTTCAGTTGAAAGAGGCTCTGCTAGAACATCAGGCAAAGTTTTATGGGTCAGGCTTTTCTTCTGTGAAGCAGTCCCATTGAGGTGACAATCGAAGCCCATATTCCCAGGAAGCTGGAATCTCTGATCCTGAGGTCCAAATGGTCCCATAGTTTCATCAGGCCACACTGTTCGGGAGCCTAAGGGGAATATAATGGGCTCTACACAATTAGTCTTCATGTGCTATAAATGGGAAGTTAGTTGTTAACAACAACAAAAACAAAATCCAGGGAAGCTGTAGGGCTTTGAATGCCCTGGTGAACTTAAAATTGTAGTAAAGCTTTTGAAGAAACAAGGATTCCATGTGTTATACTTTTGGGACACGTTAGGTTACGCTTCTGAAAGTATTATAAATTTTCAGGTATGGGATGTGGAATTCCTCAAACCTTTCTAACCACCACCCAACCTCTTTAAACAACCTTGGACAATGATTCCTAATTTGGAAACTTCTGCTCAGGGAAATAATAAAGACTATTGATCAAGAAAGCAACATAATTAAAACACCTTAGAATAATTGGTATGACAGTGATGCAAGTAACAGATTAAAGGCAGCCCTGAAAATTCCAGGTAAATTATTCAACAAGTAACAAATACAAAGTGCTTGCTGCAGTGAAGAGATTTAGCAAAGAACTCTAAGTAGCAAACTAGCTTACAGGATTAAGAGGGCCAGAACCAGCTGAGGGAAGACTGTGGATGTCAGAGGACAGGAAGACACTAAAGCTCAGGAAATCAGTTTGAGGACTGGGGAGATGGCTCAGAGACTGAGAGTGCATACTGCTCCCNAGAACTCAAGTAGGGCTGCCCACAGCTGCCTATAACTCCAGTTCCAGGGACTGAACACTCTCTTCTGTCCTCTGCAGATACCTACACATGCCATATATACATAATTAAAATAAAAATAAAATCTTNAAAAAAACTTAGAAATTTTGGAACCAAGTGTATAGATGGTACTAGATTTTCAATTTAGTATTTTTTAGCTTTGTGACAGTAAGTAAACAAGATGTACTGAATATTGAATTTTGATATTTTCTTTGGGTAATAACAGGCTACACAATAATTTCTCTTTTAGTCAGGCCATGAGTTTTAGTTCTTANTCATAGGATACTTAGGAATAGGTAATACACACTATACTGTACTGTGAAACTATGATGTTTGGGAGATTAAATGTATCAAATGTGCTTTTTTTCTAATTAAAATTTTTAATTTATTTTACATCCTGATCGCAGTTCCACGTCCCTCCTCTCCTTCTGTTCCCTCCCCCTTTTAACTTATAATATCTTCAATTACAACGTGTTTCCTGGGTTATATTCTTATAAAGAATGTTTTATTTTATTTTTTATAATATTTTAACTTTCTGATATATCTAGGTAGAACATTATTTTATTCTCAATGGAACAAACAAAAGTTTAAAAAAAATATATAAAACTCCAAGAAAAAATCTTAGAGGAAACATAAAAGATTTTACAAGTATAATAAAAGCAGTAAGTCTTTTTACTTACATATATCTGGGGGTGCAGTGGCCACATGAGACTCATCAGAACCTGAAGACCCTGCAGTTGAAAAGGCTTTTGGATTGACAACTCTTTTCACTAAAGAACAGAATCCTGGGAGATAGGAAACCAGTCTGGCCCTGTTACAGAGCACCTAGTAACAACAGAAATTAATAGTTTTGGAGACAAGTAATACATTCGTACATTCTGACAAATCTTCATATTGTGTTTCATCTTCGTGTGTGCACACACATATGGTGTATGTGTGATACAAATTATGCAACCTCTTGTATTTTAAATTAAAAAACCTTTGACCCCCCCAGCTTCCCCCTGGCTTGCCTAAGGGCCCTATGGGTGTGTGCTTGTATACACTCAGAAGGCTGGAGGACAGCAGGAGCCCTGTTCTATCAGTCTCCACCTTATTACTTTGAGACAATCTCTCACTGAGCCTAGAGCTGCCGTGGTGGTCACCAAGTCCCAGTGATCTTCTTGTCTCTACCTTCCCCATAGTGCTAGTGGTACAAGCATGTGCAGCCATGCCTGGATTTTAATGTGGGTGTGAATTCAAATTTAGGTTCTCATGTTTATGCAGTAAGCTAATTCATCCCATTGTGTTGTATCTTCTAAAAACAACACACGCTATCTCTGTGGAATATCTACTANGTGACAAACAATATGTGTACTTACAATTAAAAAGAAAACCCCACTATTAGAGTTGTCAGAATCAGAGGGAGGGGGGGATGGACAAGTATGCCAAGCCCTACCAAGGAGGGCATGCTAAGAAATAGAGAAGTTTTCAAGAATATTTAACTGATAAATGAACTGTCACAGAAAGACTACCCAAACCATAACCTTGAACAAAGGCCACAACAAACAAAGCAAATCAAACATTTTTCTAAGAGGATGCCTAACCAGTANCTGCCTGTTCACCTTTGGACTGATGCTACCTGGTGTTGATCCTCAGAGCCAAGAACAGTCCAACGAATTATGCAACCTTTCGTATTTTAAATTAGAAAACCCTTGACCCTCGGCTTCCCCCTGGGTTGCCTACAGCCCTACTTGGCTTGCCCTGATTCCTGCAATCACTCTCTCACTCCCCAAAACACTCTTCTTCAGATTCCCCTTAGATCACAACACAAACATCTGAACAAACAGTATGTTGCTTTGGGATAAAAATTTATGTTTTTTCCAATAAAAGTCAAAAGGTGAACCTATAAATGCTACCTTATTTAATAAGTACTACAAATGTAGAGCAACTAGTAAGATTCTGCTGTCCTTAAACCAGAGACTTCAGAAGTATCTTTGGAGCCTAATGTGTCCTTTCCAATCCCTTACTTCTTTAACTGCTGCAGACTGTGCTAATTACTTCCCACNCTATTACTTCCTCTTCGTTTGAAGGCAATGTTCACTTTCCTTAATTTTAGCATATCTTTATGGTGTATTTTCTGATATTATGTTTATTTCCCAGACTGCATTAAAATCGATGAACATGTAAATATGGGAGCATGGACAGCCTTTTAGCAGAATACTTGGGTTAGAATAGTTCAATGTAGAAGTTGTCAAACTATTTCCCAATACAGCTGTTGGGAAATAAAGTTTTATTGTAACACAGCACAGTCATTCACTTAAGTGTTGCATATGACTGCTTCCACACTGTAACATCCGCATTAGCCTATGGCCCACAAAGCTTAAAATATTTGCTAGCTGGCTATTTACATTTAAAAAATATGGACATCACCTGGCCTGGAGTATCAGGAATGAGTTACCATACTTAGTCATGAATGTTTGTATTTCAGAGCTTAGACAAACTAAATCCTTTTCACATGAAAGAAGAGGGCTACAGTTAGTTACAGCCATCCACGGCTGACTGATGCCATCCATCTGAGTACAGACTACTACTGCAGTACCTTCTGACTTCACAGGGAAGCAGATGTCGCTTCCCTGAGAATCATGTGACTTGGGAAATTCTATTAAAACTTTATAACTTTCCAGAAAAAGGGGATAAAGTAGGTATATCCAGAAGAGTGGCAAGTTTAATGCTAAATTATGGGCATTTTTATAACTCTGGATGTTAAGTAAATTGTTAAAGACACATATGCATATTTCACTACTAACATCTGCCAAGAATTTACAACACATATAAACCAACACAAAACCCTTATGGTTGACATCTGAATAGTAAAATTTAAATTTATTTAATATAAACTTCATTCTAACAAAGAACTTTTACCTTCCAATAAATTCATCCTATTGAATTCATTTAAAACAAAGTCAGTGCAAATATTAGCATTCTATTCTATTTCAACTGACTTCCCTCCTTTGAGCGTACCATAGGCCTCTTTCATAACACATCCCTTTAGGGCAGGTTATGGCTTGCTAAAAAAATTCACCTTAAAACTTGGCTCATACTGGTAGTCTACTCTTAAGACTTGTCTCTACCTTCAAACACTTTCCATTAACAGGAATGCCACATTTAATTTTTCTACTACGGCTCTGGTTAAATTACAACTTTAATGAAGTTAAATTTCTGAGTGCAGCACTCAAGATTCCCTAGCAGTCCACTATCTCCCAATCCAACTTCATCTCCTACGTAAGTCCCTTGCACATCTTACATTCAGGCAGACAGAAAAGATACCCTACTATTTAAGAGATACAGGGAAGAGTTTTTGTATATAATGCCTGACCTTCTAATTCAAATCTTTGATGATCTAAGTTCCACTCATCTCTCACAACTCAAGGTAAACAATTTTCCCATTAGGTGTTCCCAAATCCCATTTTCTCTTATGCATAGATCTCTCACTATACCTTCTCCAAGCTTTCAAAAAACTATTATGTGCTACTCAATTTTTTTTTTTATTTTGTGTGCATAAGTGTTTGCTGGCATGTGTGCATGTGTACCATACGTATGCCTGGGGTCTGATGAGGCCAGAAGGCACTGAAGCCTCCAGAACTGGAGTCACAGAGGGTTGTGACCTGCCTTGTGCCTGAGTCCTGTGCAAGAGCAGCCTGTGCTCCTAACAGGTCAGGCCTCTTTCCAGCCCCTATCATGTGCTACTTCTAATAAAAATCTTCATATATTTCTTATGCCCTTTACCCATGAACTAAGGCAGGATGTGTCTAGTACCTGGGCACTTACACTCATGTTTATGAGTGTGAATAAGAACTTTTGTTCTACTTTTGTAGAAACTGGAAGGCCACTTCCTATACCGATAACTTCAAAACTTCAGGTTAATCAAAGGTTTTTTTTTTTTCTGTTGTTGTTGTTGTTTGTTTTTGCTTTTGGTAAAGGGCTTAAAACATATTCTAAGGTATTTACTGAAAAGACTTTTAGAATTGTTGAAAGGATGCTTGCATTGAATTCTACGTCTATAAAATATGAAACTGAAGTCTATAAAATATGAAACTGAAGAAACATATACACGAGAATTTAATAGAATATTTGTGTCAAACTACTTATCATAAAATCTTAATTTCACACCCGCTGCTCCCCGACACCGCTGATACATTAAGGCGGACACTACGCCACCGTCANCATAAATTCGTCCCTCCATTTCCTAACAAGTTTGCACACACATCTGTTCTAAGAGGGACTTACATGAGCCATCTCCAGTGCAGAAGACGGACGCAAATTCTTCCCTCTGGCAAAGAATCCCTGGGAAAGAGCAAAACAAAACAGGCTAGTGCCAGACCTAGCTGTACGGACAGCAGCTCGGGCCAGGCAGTGTCAGCGTGTCCCTCCCCATCGCCAGGCCTCGGGCCCCGCGTCCCCGGGAACCCGTGGGGCCACCGTCTGAGCTCCGAGCGCAGGCTCGGGCGGAGCGGCAAAGCCCAGGGCCGAGGTGGGACGCCAAGGGCGACACCGACGGCAGGGTTCTGGTCCCCCCTGAACGTGCACGGGAGACCGCGGGCGGGAACCATCCGTACCGGTCACCGCAGGGGCTCCGCGCCCAGGCCCTCGCCCCGTCCACTGCCAAAATGGCCGCTGCCACGGTCCCGGCAGCGCCGCTGGCGACGTCCAGGCCTGAGGAGTTGCCTCCGAGCGCATCGATGNTGCCTGTCGATCTTCGAGTAGCTGATGCTCTCAGGGCTCCAGAAGGTGAGCTGGTCTTCCATTGGATAACCTGGTGGGCGGGTCAAGACGGGGTGGGGCCGCGCTGGGAAGATTTAGAGGACTCAGTGCCAATGTTTGGTACCAATGTTTGGTACCAAAGATCTTTGCAGAGGTAGGTGGATCTCTGTGAGCTGTGAGTTCGAGGCCAGCCTGGGCTACCGAGTGAGTTCCAGGAAAGGCGCCGCCAAAGCTACACAGAGAAACCCTGTCTCGAAA
>LZPO01087389.1:90421-104591 GCA_001675575.1 Neotoma lepida | reverse complement strand
CCACACAGACTTGTGTACACCCTGTCCATTTAGTCCAGCTACACACACACACACACACACACACACACACACAGAGGAGAGAAAGGAGGGGAAAAGAGGGATGAGGACTTGATATAGTCATCCCTGTGGAGTAGATTACAATATTAAAATACTNGAGAATAATCTATCATGTAGAACTTTAATTACTATAAATCTGTGGCTACACTTTCACGGATACGCCCTGAGGTAGGATGAGAAACCACTAGGAGTCTTAATGTAGAATGTAGTGAAGGGGAAGCCTAACAGGAAACCCTTGCAGACAATTAAGAAGTGTTTCCTTGGACTCACATGATTCTGGCCACTAGGTGTCGACAAATGATTTAGAATGTGTGGTGACTGCTGAGCTTGTGGCTGCAGACTTGGTTCCTGTTTCCTGTTAACATAGGCCATCAATTTATGATAGAATGTTCTTTCAGCTGGGATCTTATGAATGTTCAATAGAGACAGGAGCCATTTCAGAGTCACTCCTGGGCATTGTTTTTCTCTTTTCTTTTTCTTCCATTTTAGGACTGATAACTTCATGTCTGTGCAAAAGAGTTAATTAGTCTCATCAGGCATAAACTTGATACCTATGTTCAAATTTAGATTCAGAGACCGTGAAGTTGTTTAATTGGCAGTCAGGGCTATTAAAAAGATCCAGGAGAGTAGAGGGATATTGCAGCGAGGTGATCTGAGCCGAGCACAAGAGTAAGGATATACTCCAGAGCCGTGTGCTCCTGTCATGGGGAACATTTTGTAATTTGCTGATAATTGCAATGGGAATATCCTATGGACACAGTGAAGGTCTGGTAACTTGTCATTTGAACATAGCAGGCACTTCATTGGCCCACAAGAGTATCAACAATTATGCTATTCTTTGTATAAAGCTCCTGTTTCTAGTGTGACTTGTTGCTGCTCTTTAGTGGAAGCAGCAATGAATGTTTATTAATTGCTGAAGTAAGCTTTTGGCTTTTAAAAATGAANGAGAATAGATCAGGCAAAGTCTATTTCATTTTTCTGCTGATATTTTGTGTTCTTAGGAGAGGACATACATATCCAATGATCTTTGGAATCCTTTCTCCTATTGTTTTGGGCATCCGATGTTATCCCTCTGATATTTCTGCCCTCACTCTACCTACTAAAATATAATCAGTTAGGTCATTTCTGTGCTGCAGCTTTGGGTACTTCTTATCCACTTTACGTGTTTGGCTTTATCTTCAGCTATCATTAACTTTTCCTGTCTGTAGCCAACCTGAGTGCATTTCTTCACATGAGTGTTCCTCTTGCTCTCACCAGCCTGCATACCCTCCCTTCTTCCTTCACTTAAATAAACATGTCTCTTTCCAAATTGAGCTCCAAGTCATTGCCTCCATGAAGCTATGTCACAAATCTGCTCTAGGGGACTTGTATACAATTGTCCTTGGTGTCACTAGATTGGCTCTAGGACGTGTGGATACTACAATTCATGTTCAAGTTCTTTATATAAAATAGTGTATTGTAATATAATTTACATACATAACCCCAAGTATCCTGTCATTTCTAAATTATTATAATATTTGATACAATGCAAGTATTATGTAAATACTTAATGTATTGCTTTGTTTAGAGTACATAATGAGGAAAAATCTGCACAGAAGAATTTTAAGAAATGTTTTCCATCCATGATTCAACCCATACATGTGTAATTTGTAGACAAGAGGAGCCAAATGCATTTGTTGCTCAGTTTAACTTGTGACTTTAATTTACTCTTTGTTGCCTTTTGATTGATTTATATATATGCACATCCATACACAACTAACTAGATTATAAAGTTCTGAGGGCAGGGAGTATAACTCCAATGACACCAATGTAAATTGTATATACATTTTCAAGACAAATTTGCTCATCTCTATGATCCCAGAGCCTGGAATAGGCTTTCAGTAAGTTGTTGGGATAGCCGAGGAATCGATTTAAGCTGTTGAACCCTGAATCATTAATAATATTGGAATGTGACACCTGGTGTGAATAACTTCATTACTGGGGACCTTCCAACCTCTAGCTCAAGCTTATTTCATCTATGGCAATTTCCTCAAGTCAATACAATTCTCATCTCTCCTCCTACATAATTGGGATTATGATAATCAAATGAATATATATATATGGTACTGAAGACTTATAGGCATATAATAAGCAATCAATTGTTTCCTTAAAAGGTTTTTAAATTACATTTTAATTTACTTTATGTATGTTTGGAGGTGGATACATGCATGCAAGGACATGCACATGGAAGTGCTTGTGGGAGCGGATTCTCCACGTGGAGCTGGAGGATTAAGCTCAGGTGGTCAGGCACGAGAGCAAGCACTTTTACCTGCAGGTCACATGTCTCTAGTTATGNGTATTAGTATGATTATAATATTGTTCAAGGTTGCTTGTGAGTGAAGTCTGCCAACCAACTATGTTCTAAACTCTTCAGGGGCAAGGATTTTCTTTTAAATATCAGTAAAGCACTAGTGCTGTCCCTTTTAGATTTCAGTGCAGATGACTTGTGGCTTCCCTTTGTTTTCTGCTTTGGTCTAACTATAGACTTGTCTTTCTCATAACTTTCCTCATAGGATTTATTTTCTTAATGCTGTTTCTATTTTTATGTTTTCAATACCGTTCAGTATTCTTCATGACTTCCTTCTGCCTACTTTCTATTTCCTTTATAGTTAAGGAAATCTTAAGATTTTCCCTTATAAAAAATGACATCATGAAATTTGCAGGTAAATGGATGGATCTAGAAAAAAATCATCCTGAGTGGGATAATTCAGACCTAGAAAGATAAATATGGTATGTAATCACTTATATGTGGATATTAGCCCCTAAATAAATAATAACCAACCTACAATCCATAGACCCGGAGTGGTTAGGTATAGAGGAAGGGACTGGGGTGGGCACTTGGATGAATTTCCTTGGGAGGGAAATAGAATGGATTTTATGGGTGGACTTGGACCAGATGAGGATGCAAATCGGAGGATCAGGTGGGGAGGTGGAGGGAACATGGCATTGAGGGAGGGGATGTAGGGACAGACAGAATTGAGGGGACTTTGAGAGATGGTATGGAAACTTAGTGCAGTGAAAAATTCCCAAAATATGTGAAAGAGATCCTAACAAGTTCTCCTAATAATGAAGGTGATGGTGCCAAGATCTTGCCACCAAATGAGTCTCTAGAACTGGGGCAAGGGTGCATTCAATTGAGTTGTTGGCCACGGGGGTCCAGTGGAAATCCCCAAATATCCCAGGGTGTTGCTAAGACAATGGGTTGCTCTCTGAAAACTGACTGCACAGCCCCATTGTAGAGGACAACACCCACACAACTCATTGGCCACTGAGAAGAAGCTGATTTGGAGCCTATAAGGAGCCTTCATCCCTATTTTCTAGTGTCCTTGGTGTGGAAAGGTACTCTGCAGACTACNGAAAGAGAAACATAGACACAAAACAAGCCTCAAAGTCTTTAATATTAATCTCCTACAAGATATTCTAGGGTAATGGTGGCACAGAACTTGTGGGAGTAACCAACCAATGTCTGATTTGACTTAAGGCCCACTCCACCAGACAGAACCCATACTGGACACTGGGTGACCAAGAACCAGAGACCTGGGGTAAAACCAAACACTACTGATCTAAAAAAAAAAAGAATAAAATGACTCCTAATGATATGCTATTATACTCATAGATAGGTCCCTTATTCAGTCATCATCAAGGCTTCCTCCTGTAGCAGATCAGAACAAATAGAGAGACCCACACCAAAACATTATGGAAATAGAGAGAGAGAATTTGGAACACACATCTCTAAATAGGATGTCTCCATCAAATCCCTCCTCTCAGACCTCAGGAAACCCTGTGGAAGAGGAGGTAGAAAGAGTGTAAGAGCCAGAAGGGATGGAGGACACCAGAAGAAGAAGGTCCCCTGAATCAACTGAGCAAGACTCATGTGAACTCACAGAGACTGAAGCAGCAAGCATAGGGCCTGCGTGGATCTGCACCAGGTCCTCTGTGTATGTATTATAGCTTTCAGTTTAGTAATTTTTTATGGAACTTCTGAGTGTATGAACAAGTGAGTCTCTGATCCTTGTGCCTCCTCTAGGGGCTATTTTCTTTCTGTTGGGTTGCCATGTCTAGCTTTTTTAACATGAAAGTTTTTGCTTCATCTTATATTTTATTTTGACATGTTTGGTTGTTATCTTCTGGAAGCCTGTTCTTTTCTAATGAGAGACAGAAAAGAATTGGATCCAGAGGGAAGGGGAGGTGGGGAGGAGCTGAGAGGAATAGAGGGAGGGGAAACTGTAATGAAGATACATTGTAAGAGAAAAGAATCTATTTTTCAATAAATGAAAAAAAAAGAAACGGGTAATTTAATTGAGAATTTCTTTCTTCAAATGTAAGCATATATTATAATTTCTTTGTTAAATTTTCCTTAGGTGTAATCCATACCTCTTCCCTTTTCACCTCTCTTTATTTATTTTGACAGAGTCTTATTGCTTAGCACTGCTGGCCTGGACCTGGCCTTGAATTCGCTGCCAGCCTCTGCCTCCAGAGTGCTGGGACTAAAGGCATGTACCACCACACCTGATATCTTCTTCATTTTCATTCAGTTAAAATGTTTTCTGTTTTCTCTTATTATTTCTTCTTTTTCCATGAGTTATTCCAGGTAGAAGTAGTATTCATTTGCAAATATTTGGGGCCACTTCCAGATACTTCTCTGTTGATTTCTAATTTAAGTCTTTTGTAGAAAGAGAACATGCTTTCTATAGTCTCACTTCTAGTTACTAAGACTTAGTTTATATACTGAGTTCGCGAACCTTTGATGTGTTCTTGAAAAGTTTGTGTGTTCTTCTGTTGCTGGAACCAGTGTTTCATGTCATTTGGTCAAACTAGTTGATGGCATTGATAAAATTTTCTCTGCCTTTCAGAACATCCGATTTCTTATTCTATTGACTATTGAGAAAGAAGTATCAGTGCTCAAGACTAGTGGTCGCCCCTCAAAGTGCCACCAAGTTCAGACATTTCTACTAAATTACTAAAACCAGACAAAAGCAAACCTTAAATATGGTATTCCCCCATCANGCATGCCTTTTCAAAATAATTTTTAAAGATTTATCTTGCTTTTAGTTTTTATGTGTATGAGTGCTTTGCCTGCATGTGTGTATATGTACCACATTTGTGTATGGTGCCATGGAAGCAAGATGATGTAGTAAGATCCCCAGGAACTGGAGCTACAGAATGTTGTTAATGTGGGTTAATAACCCACCACTGCCATGGGGGTGCTAGTAATCAAACAAGACCTCTGCAAGAGCAGAAGTGCTTTTATCTCCTGACCCATCTCTTCACACCCTCATACATGCCTTTTCAAAAGATTTTTTGAATATTTACTTATTGAGAGAGTGTGTGTGTGTGCACCTGCCTGCTTGGGTGCTATGTTGCTGCATGATACATGAATTGAGGTGAAAAGACACATTCCAGGGATTGAACGCACGTTGTCAGCCCTGGCCTCAAGTATCTTTATCTGCTGAGCCATCTTACTGTCCCCATATATGCCTTTAAAAAATTTCCACGCTTTCTCTTAAAAAAGAAGCATTTTATGGCCCTTCTTTGGCATCTCCAAATTGCTAGCACCACTACCCTGTACTTATGAGCCATTGTCTAATTTGTTAAAAGCAGTGCAAGACCCAACAATTAATTGGATATCAAGATAATCAATATGCCTACTGAGTGACTACTTGGTGGGTGCATGCACAGTCTGGGCATGCTGGTCAAAAGGACTCCTGTCTGGTGAAGAACAGAGTAGGACAGTATGAGATATCATGATAACANTCACATGACATATAGTTTACTTCTAAAATTTTCCATTTAANATTTGCAGCTCATAACTATGGTTAATTGAAACTGAAAGTAGTAAAACTAATAGCTACTTTATAACGGAGAGAAACTCAAAGCCATTCTNCTAAAATCAGGGACAAGACAAGGCTGTCCACTCTTTCCATATCTATTTAATATAGTACTTGAGATTCTAGCCAGAGCAATAAGGCAACAAAAGGAGATCAAGAGGATACAGATTGGAAAGGAAAAAGTCAAATTTTCACTATTTTCAGATGATATCACAGTATTGTGACCCCCAAAATTCTACCAGGGAACTCCTACAGCTGATAAACACCTTCAGTAATGTGGCAGGATACAAGAGTAACTCAAAAAAATCAGTAGCCCTCCTATATACAAATGATAAATGGGCTGAGAAAGAAATCAGAGAAACATCACCCTTTACAATAGTCACAAATAATATAAAATATCTTGGGGTAACACTAGCCAAACAAATGAAAGACAAATATTATAAGAATTTTAAATCTTTGAAGAAAAAAATGAAGAAGATACCAGAAAATGGACAGATCTCCCATGCTCATGGATTGGTAGGATTAACATAGTAAAAATGGCAATCTTACCAAAAGCAATCTACACATTCAATGCAATCCCCAACACAATTCTTCACAGATCTCAAAAGAACAGTACTCAACTTCACATGGAAAAACAAAAAAACCCAAGATATCTGAAACAATCCTATACAATAAAAGATATCACTATCCCTGACTTCAAGCTCTACTATAGAGCTATACTAATAAAAACAGTTTGGTATTGGCATAAAACTAGACACATGGATCAATAGAATTGAATCGAAGACCCTGACATAAATCCATACACCTATGAACACCTGATTTTTGACAAAGCCAAAAATATACNATAGAATAAAGAAAGCATCTTCAACAAATGGTGCTGGCNTAACTGGATTTTGGCATGTAGAAGAATGCAAATAGATCCATATCTCTTGCCCTGCACAAAATTCAAGTCCAAGTGAATCAANGACATCAACATAAATCCAGTTACACTGAACTTGATAGAAGAAAAAGTCAGAAATAGCCTTGAACGCTCTGGCACAGGAGACTACTTCCTGAATATAACATNGGTAGCACAGACACTGAGATTGACAATTAATAAATCTTTCTTAAAAATCAAAACCTTACATCAGCTGGCCCGAAGGGATAGGCTTAGAAGAGCTGGCTCTGCCCCTTGTCTGAGGTGCGTGGTCTCAGTGACTGTACTGACAAAATCAGCTACCACCGAGACCCACATCCAGGACTTTTAGTTGGCTAATCCCAACATCTACTCCATCTGTTACCTGCTTGTATGTGTGAAGGGACTGGTCCCGCAGAACCAGAGCTGTAGGATATCCATGATGTGAAGCAACATCAGGCTATCTGAGAGAAGTTTCAGTGAAGGTCCAGTATCAATGGTGTGCCAGAAGTCAGAGGCNTTGAACCTGATCAGCAACTCACTGCAATGAACATTTCAAGGAAAGCTGTTTGGACAAAAGAGTATATTGCATGACACACTGTAGCTCCCAATGCCATTAAGATGAGTGAAAAGGTCTTGGAGAGGTGGGAAAGACAGAAGAGCAAAAGTTTTCTTTTCTTTTTTGTTTTGTTTTTAATTAGTATTTTTAAAATTTTCTTTTGGNGGGAAACTATGAGGGTGAGGGATGGATATAGAAATATGCAGGTTTGGGGTGCATGATGTGAAATTCTCAAAGAATCAATAAAAAATTATTTAAAATTGTACAACATTTTTATGAGCACTCCCCTGGTATTCAGGGATGATGTAAACCCACGTGTGAATATATGTATACAGCTCTATAAAGGATATAAACACACCACATGAATATATGTATACAGCTTTATAAAGGACAATAACTTTAACATTCTTTTTTCATTAGTCTTTTACAGTATCTTGAAATTTCAAGTAAGATTACTCCTTATTTTGTGCGCTTAGGGGTATTTTCTGGGTGATGGGGTGCAGATTCATTGCCTTTTCAATCGGCTGCTATGGTTTTCTAATAGGGTATATGGGAATCTGGGAATTTTTTTCTTTCTTTTTTGTTGCAGTTTAAACTATATCCTAAAATGTTTGAGACCCCCTAGCTACTATATCTTAAATAATATTTAAAGTTCTATAGAAAAAACCATCAAGATTAGTAGAACCTATTTCTTGTATTAACCATCACAAATACTAGCCATGATTCTTAATAAAATTCTCTTTGACATAAATTTTTAAATACCAATTANAACAAATCTAGGTCTCTAAATCAAAGAAGCAGTTAAAGCCAAATGGTCCAATTACAGGCTTATTTTAAAAAATGAATGAGTAAGGAAAGCCTTTTAGCTTCTCAAGATGCAATTGTTCTTTTTGCAGGATGTCAGGGAGACAGTCCTACTTTGATGAGATTTGTACGTTATATTCTCTTTTTATCAAATTTAGGGAGACTTTTCATTTGCTAGGAAAAAATTCGGAAGCTCCAGGGAAGTGAGAAGTAACTGGGAAAGATTTTTAAGGAATTTATAGATGGAGAAAGTGAAATGACTGAGCTGGCTTTTGCACTCTGAATTCCACTGTGTAGGCTGAGCCATCATGAGCTGCTTCCAATGATCAATGATGGATTGCAGGCTTGCACATACATTCTGGTATGATTAAGAAAAGGAAATAATTCTAAGTAGGGAGAACAGTGCGATTATCCTTGGTTGGTGTACTGACTTCTCTCTACTTTAATTGACCACCCACTAGAAAATGCCATCAGATATACCAAACCACATAAGCAATTCCTGTGAATTTATGGGATAACCATACATATTTTACAGACATGATTTGCTATTTTTAATTATAATCATAGCTTTTATATACTACATTATAGTTTTTCTGAGGCTGTTGCTAACTGAATTGAATTGTAAACTTTTTTTTTTTTTTTTGGATACATGGTTTCTCTCTGCAGCCATGGCTGTCCTGGAACTCGCTCTGTATACCAGGCTGGCCTNGAACTCGGAGATCCATCTGCTTCTGCCTCCTGAGTGCAGGGATTAAAGGCATGCACCACCACTGCCTGGCTTAATTCAAAATTTTAATATGTGGTTTCAAAATACTTTTTACTCTAAAACTACTTCTAAGGATAATTTTACATGAAATTAGAGGTCAATATTGTCACATTTCCTAAGTGAAAGTATATAATCTATCTNCAGTTAAGTAGTTAATCAATTGATTTAGTAGTAGAATACTTTATTTAACACATTCTCAACATTCTCTGTAGACTACAGGAATATAGAGGGAGTGTGAGTATTTACAAATTCATTGACGAGAGACATGGAGGTGGAGAATGGTTTCTGACTTAACATTATGGCTTTAACGCCTTTCAATTCTTTTCTCAATCATACTTCATCCATTTCCAGTCTCAGCCACCTCTCAGGATGGCTATATGACAGCTAGATTAGTACAGAGTTAATATTTTTATGGCTATTTAATTACTCATAGGTGAACCTGCTACTGTACCATAATAATTTTAGTGTCATATTTCATTCGTGAAATTTTATTACCGTTTTTTCTCTTGATTTTCTATGCTGTCATCATACTCGAGACCAAACCCTCCCCCGACTGTGGGAATAATTTGTAGATGTTTTTGGAGGCTGGAGAGAAGGCTCTGTGGCTAAGATCATTTTTTGCTCTTGCAGAGNTCTCGAGTTCAGTTCCTTGCACCCACATGAGAGCTCATCATCTGTAATCCCAGTTTCAGAGGCTCTGACACCCTCTTTTGACCTCTATTGACAACAGGCATGTACATGGTGCATATACAGGTGCATATACATTTTTATTCACTAATAAAAATCATAATGAAAAGTCAAAATGCTTTTGGGGTATATTAGTACTTCTTTTTTCCTACCCTTTCCTCCCTTCTTCTTTCCATCATTTCTCCTCCTCTCTTTTTATCTTCCTCTCTCCTTCCTCTCCCTTCTCCATCTTGTACTGAGGTTAGAGATGAGCACATTACCTATTCTCCACAAGCACTATTCTTCCTAGTGTTAACCCCAGCTTTTCCTGTTTTTATTTTATTTTTTTTAATTTTGAGGTAGGACTCTGACATCTGACTTTATCCACTTTGGGACCAGTTGTTCCCTAGCCCTGATATGTAGTCCTGGCATTTTCCTTGGTGAGCTTCTAGTCCCCATATCTCATCCCATATACCCCAAGTTCCCTGTCTTCCTCTTCCTTAGCTTATTCTCTTGTGTGGGAGATTACCTCCTCTAGTTGCCCTATTTATTTGTTTTGCTGTTATTTTAAATTTTCATTTGTATATTCTTTGTACATGGTACTGTGTTGCATAAGGACAAGTATGTGTTGTACATACAGCATATTCCCCCATACCCCCCTTTTCACCCCCTATTTATACCTCTGTTAATACCTGCCCTATTAATATCCCATTTGATTCCCAAGACAGTTTCACTTCTATTCTCATGTCTTGTCTGCATAACTGACATTTTTTTATATCTATAGANTCTGTGCATAGGACTGCAATAAATATTGATATCTAAGTACTTCTGTGATATGTTGACTTGGAGTCCTTGGGGTATACAGGAATGGCTGGGTCATATGGTAGGTATATTTTCAGTTGTTTTAGAACCTCCACACAGTTTTACATAGTGGTTGAACTAGTTTACATTCCCACCAACAGTGTATAAAGGTTTCTTTTTGTCTACATCCTTGCCAGCTTATATTTTTATTTTATTTTATTTTTTTTATGGCTGACATCCTGACTACAGTAAGATGGAATCTCAATGTATTTATGTTTATTTGATGGCTAGTGTGGTTAATTTTTCATATTTTCATTGACTATTAGTATTTCATTCTTTTGAGAACTGTCTGTTCATTTCACTACCCATTTGACAATTTCTCTATCATATGTATAGCTAAAAATATTTTATCCCATCCTCAATTAATTGTTTCTTTGCTCTGCAGAAGCTATTCAATCCCATACATTCTCATTTGGTAATAGTTGACAATACTTTTGAGCAACTGAAATTCTATTTGGAAATTACTTGCCTATGCTCTTGTCTTCAAATGTTTTCCCTACCTTTTTTTTCTAATGGTTTCAGAGTCTCAAGTCTTATATTAAGGTCTTTGATCCATTTCATTTTTTTGTGCAGGACAATACATGGTGATGTAGTTTCATTCTTCTACATGTGCGAATCTAGTTTTCCCTGCATCATTTATTGAATGAATTGGCATTTATCTAATGTCCATTTTTATCATTTTTTTCTGGTATAAATGAGGTGGTTACAGCTGTGCAGGCCTATATTTGGGTCCTCATTTGATTCTATTGATCTACATATCTTTTTGTTCCAGTACCGTGCTGCGCTGCTTCCTATGGCTCTGCAGTGTAACTTGAAATTGAGTAAGGTGATACTTTCAACGTTATTCTTTATGCCTAGGATGGCTTTTGGTATTTGGGTCTTTTGTGATTCCATATAAACTTTAAGATTGTTTGTTATGTTTCTGTAAAAAATGCCTATGTTAGTTACTTTTATCTTTCTGTGATAAAATACTATAGCCACAAGCAACTTCAGGAAGAAAGTGTTTATTTTGGCTTATGGTTCCAGAGGAGGAATCCATAAAGATGGGGGAAATGGAAGCAGGTGGCCAGAGCAAGACACTTGCTGATCACATCTTCATCCATGCACAGGAAACAGAAAAGGCAAGCAGGATATAGGGCAAAGTTATAGACTCTTTTTTTTTCAATTGAAAATATTTCTTCATACAGTATATCCTGATCATGGTTTCATCTTCCCCATCTCCTTCCAGATTTTTCCCACATCCTTACCCATCCAACTCCACACTTTCATTATCTTTCTCTTTAGGAAATAAAGATGTAAATAAAACAAACAAACTAGAATTAAAAAACAGAAATTAAAACAAAGAAAAAACACTAGAAGCACACATACAAATTCATTAAAAACATAAAGTTTGAAACCACAATACACAAGCAAAAGACCAGAGAGGTACAAAAAACAAAAACAAAAATAAAAACAAAAATACCTTGCCTCTCACCACCAGAGGCAGGCAAGAGAGCTGACCCTCCCCCTTGCCAGCTGCAACACTTGGGAAAGCAGGCCCTGCACCTCAAGTGGACACCACAGTAGAGCTGACCCTGTTGACCCCTGTTGACAGGGGTGGAGGTGAGAATGTGAGCATGGGAGATCTGGTCCTGCCCNTCATCTGCCACATGATGGTATGGTTGAGGGAGAGATCTCCCTGTCCCTGCCCATCACCACCTGTGGCAGGTGCAAGAGCTGGCCCTGAGGTCACGAGAGTGGGAGAACTGTTCCTGCCCTCACCAGCTGCAGCACTTGGGGAGAGTGGCCCCTGCACCTTGCCTGGGCAACAGAGTAGAGCTGGTCCTGGTGGTATAGATGTGGGTGAGCCAGCCCTGAAGGTGTGAAAGCAAGAGAATTGGCCTCGTCCATTGCTTCTTTCTGCATAGGGTGAACTNGCCAGGGCAGTGCTGGAAAGCTCACCCCACTTGTGAGAATGGGGNAGATGTGTTGGGCTGACCAATCCTACAACAACCTNGGCCCAGAACCATGGCTATGAGTTGGTGTACCCTAGCACCCACTCCATCTATGATCTGCTGGAGCATGTGAAGGGGCTAGTCCTGCAGATCCAAAGCTGCAGGATCTCCACGACACAGGACAACAACAGGATATCCAAGAGGAGTCTCAGTAAGAGCCCAGTATTGATAGTGTAGCAGAAACGAAAGGACTTGAGCCAGAACAATGACTCTTTGCAATGAATACTTTCAAGTAAAGACATATGAACTAAAGGGCATATTGTGTGACTCACTGTGTTACACTACAGTTTCCATGATGAGATTTTTCTTTTTCTTTTCTTTTCTCTTAAATTTTATTTTATTTAGGGGAGGGGAGGTTACAAGGGCAGATGGCAGACATGAAGGGATGGGGAGATGAGTGGGATCGAAATGCATGATGTGAAAGGCACAAAGAATAAATAAAAAGTAAAAAAAAACCCCAAACAAGGCAGTATGAAACAAAATAATCTACAAAAACAGCATTGAATTTGTTTTGTGTTGTCCATCTACTGCTTGATGTGGAGTGTGGTTTATATAACCAGTGAGACTCCATTGGAGANAACTCCATTTTCCTTTGCAAGCAGTTGTCAATTGGAAATAGCTTCTTGGTTAGGAATGGGGCTTGTGTCCAGTTTCCAACCTCAGTTCTGAGACCTCATCTAGCTTGAACCTGTGCAAGCCCTGTGCATGCTGCCATAGTCTCTTTGAGTTCATATGTGTATCAATCCTGTTGTATCTAGAAGGCCTTGTTTCCTTGGTGTCCTCTTTCCCTCCTGGCTCTTACAATTTTTCTGGCTCTTCCTCTGCATTGCTCCCTAAGTCCCAGGGGAGGGATTTGATGAAGACATCTCATTTAGGAATAAGTGTTATAAATTCTCCCACTCTTTTCATATTACCTGGATGAAGGGCTCTGTGTTAGTTCCTATATACTGCAGCAAGAAGATTTTTGATNATGACTGAGCAAGACACTCATCTATGGNTATAGCAGAATGTCATTAGAAGTCATTTTATTGCTATGCTCCTTTAGTAGGANAATAGTGTTTGGTTTTNACTTAGGCCCATCTAGTCTCAGGTTCTTGGCCACTTGAGCAATTTCTATCTCATGGAGTAAACCTTNAATCCAATGAAAAAGTGGTTGGTTACTTCCACAACATTTATGCCACTATCACACCAGGGTATTATGCAAACAGGCCACCATTGTAAATTGCAGAGTTTATAAACTCTTAAAGCCCACCTCCAGTAACATACTTCCTTCAGCAAAACTCCACCACCTAGAAGTTCTATAACATCATCAAAAAGNTCCACCAAGTATTCAAATATACAAGCCTACTGGGAAAATTTGAAGACAGCACAATGTCATTGAAATGTTGATGGGGGTTGCATTGAACTCATGGATTGCATTTAATAGCATAACCATTTTTATTATATTAATTCTTCCAGTTTAGAAGNATGTAAAATCTTTNCATCTTTTAGTGTCATGGTGGTTTGAATGAAAATGGAGCTGTAGGCTTATATATTTGAATTTGGTGCCAGTTGGTNGAACTGCTTGGNAAGGATTAGGAGGNGTGGNCTTGTTGGAAGAGATNTGTCACTGAGGTTGAGCTTTGAGATTTCAAAAGCCCAGGCCAAGCCAAGTCTTGCTCTTTCTGCCTCCTGCCTGTGGATCAGGATGTAAGCTCTCAG